>CM055278.1:20418442-20457843 GCA_029237695.1 Conchocele bisecta | reverse complement strand
AGAGAAAGCTATTAAGAGTGTAGGAATTCCAGCGCTCGCTGTGTCCAAGCAGAGCCTATTTACGATGTTAGCAAAGGAATCTAACATTTGTATTATATTTATAACGCAGTCGTACAGAATAAGCAAATATGACAGGGTTTTCGTGGAAAATAACTCACGATTGTTTACTTTGCCTCATTAAAACTGATATCAATTGGCAACGACATTTGACGTAGGCTGAAACAATTGTGATCCGATTGCGCATATCTAGTCATTGCAGGATACGATACTATGTTATCGTTCTGTATGGATTAAGCAAAACTACTGCCTTGTTATATAGTAACAACACATGCTGAAGTACGCAAATACAAAACTGAACATGTTAGCATAACAAGGCATTACTTTTGCTTAATGCATACAGAACGATAAGTGTAGTTTCGATAAGTGTGGTTTCGATTAAAATGCCTTACATGGATGTGTATCCATTATAGTAGTATATACTACTATAATGGATACACATCCATGTAAGGCATTTTAATCGAAACCACACTTATCCTTTATTTATAGATAATACATGTTCCTCCAATCCATGTGAACACTTCGGGGTATGCAACGTAGTTGGTGATTCCGGTTTTGTATGCGACTGTTCAGGAACGAATTACACAGGCAGTATTTGCCAAACAGGTACTTTGTATAATGTCATTGATTCGTCATAAATACGAGTATATGCTACAATTGTTGGCTACTTTCCGAACTTATTCCAGTAAATAGTAATTGCAAGGGCTACAAAGTGTTCCATCACCACCCACTGTTATTTGACTGAAGAGAGTATGAAATATGCGTAGTGATCGCATTAATTGGGGCACGTTTACTTGTCGCATTATATTACATTTATTGCGCTATTTCGGTTGTACGGTGTTGTCCGGTGATTTCACACAGCTAAGGAAACAATAACGTAACCGATCTATAAATTTTGAATATTCAGACCTACAACTTTGTATGGATTATTCTTTACACTGGTTTCTCGACCAATGACAGAACAGCATTACGTTTCAGTTAATCGCATATTGCGACACTTTCGCCAATATCTATTAAATCAATTATTAAATGTTCAGCGCTATATTTAGAACTGGTTTTACGCCTTGGTGTCATCAGTTCACGAGACGCAAAGCATATTACCGCCCACACACACGCTCACCTCGTGTCACACCTCCAATCACATACTAGTATAGCGATTTGAAATTACTTTTAGGGGCGGAGCTTCGCGACTGGGCTGGGTAAACAAAAAGTAAATTATACATGTAATTCACATATTTAATTTTGAATAAACTATTTTCTTGCTCGCTAGCGCTCGCTCCAAGTTTATTTATTAAAAATTCAATATGTGAACTATAACTAATAGCTCACAATTTCTCCGTATTTCTACTACATATCATGCAATACAACAAGGTGCAACGATGCAAACGGCCGGCATTTGTGAACTCACGCTGGGTATTCCCCGAAAATCCGGATATCCGGTGTACTTGCGCACTGCGATTTTAGTGACGTGAGTTAATTATATTTGTCTATGGTGGCCAATACACGTCAACATGAGTGTCAGTTCTACGTTCAAGCAAGGGGGTCAATAAGTAATAAATTACAGTCAGGGAACAAATTAATGTCAGTATAACACATCCAGCGTAGATTATTAATGGAAGTACTCAAACTACAATAAAAAATAAATCATGACGCGTGTGTGCTTCCATACATGAAAAATAAATCATGACGCGTGTGTGCTTCCATACATTGAAAATTTCGTCAGCGGTTTCCCCAATCATGGCCAATTGCGTGATTTATATGTTTTAATATACTCGATCCGGGGCCAACTATTTCATTAATAAAACCGAAGTAAGCATGGCGTTGACAGACGATGTCTTCTAACAAAAAACGAGCATGTAATAGTAGATTAAACTTATTTAAATAATATTATACAATTTCATGTTTTCTGCATTTAGCGAGACATCATGGCTTTAAATGGCCGTTTGACATTTGTGCATATCATGAGATGATCGATGATGTAAGGTTGCTAATGTAAACAATGCCGAGGCCGCTTGATTTTGTCAATTATTTGATTGACGAACTGACACAAAAAAACAATCTTGTATTCACCCAATATACTTTGACTGGCCAAATATCGTCAGAAGTTGCATAGTTTCTGACTTATAAAATACCGACACCTGGTACAGGTAATGAGAGGTTGAGAAGGCGGAAGTAAACAGGTGCGCGAAATCACCGGATGCGCGAAATCACCAGACACAGGCTCTGTTTTTCTCACATTCAGATGACTTAGACATTTGCATTAACGTTTTGCATACAAGTTTTCGGCATCATGTTTCCTCTATTATCCTCTTTGAAATTCATATGCTCATTTGTAGTCGTCAAATTTCATTGTATAGTCGACCAATGTGGCATGTGTGCTCACGGGCGAGATCATGTGGTTGAATATCTGCGTTTATGCTGTGGCCAAAGATTATTAACTTGTTGGTTTTCTGGTCCAGGCGTCGTTTTGAGGTACAGCGCAGGGCAGATCCAGGATTTATGTCTAGAGGGGGCGTGGATATCAAATGAGACACATTTAATCGCCAATTTTCATAAAATTCTGATTATTTTCTGGATTTTATCTTATTTCTCTTCAAAAGTATATGCTGTTACAACTCACTTGAACCGGAAATTGAAATAAGGAAATCATCAGATCTTTCGACGTACAAAATGGGTTTAAATCTAAACTCGACCAATTTTCGAGGGGTCCTGCGCCGGATACGCCGCCTGGACCCGCACCTGCATCAAACAGTGTTTCTGCTTTTAGGTATTATTATATTGATATGCATGCTTGTCATAACGTATGTGATGTTTCTTGCTTGCTGGCTGTCATGCTTCATTGTAGCATATTACGATGTGTTTTTATTTCGTACTACAACAGTCGGTTCGTAATAATTTGTTGGGTGGTGTTTAATCCTTTTTATTGCACATATTAGCGGCATGGATGAAATTGCAACTAGCAAAATTAGTGGTTAAATAACAGTAAGGCAAATGTGGTGGGCTGCAAGTTATATCAACATTATTTGCAACGGTCCCCAATTGTAATAAATGGAGATCATTCACAACATCACCACATATGTAACCATTTCGATGTCAGATTTCCATGCATGAGAGAAGTGGATAAATAACTCCTCTGCCAAGACACTATAGACATGGCCATATCAGTATCAATATGCTGCCTTATGGGTTACACAATCACGAGTATCTTAAATTAGAACTACTTTCTCGTCTCCATCAGCGTTATAATTGGCGGATATTGTCCGTTTGACTTCACATTGCTGAGTTTAAGTGAAGGTGACCGACATTATGCTGCCTTATGCGTTACACAATCACGAGTATCTTCCCTTAGAACTACTTTCTGGTCTCCATCAGCGTTATAATTGGCGGATATTGTCCGTTTGACTTCACATTGCTGAGTTTAAGTGAAGGTGACCGACACCGCCCATTATACAATAATGTATGCTCCTTAAGGGTTTCAAAGGAATAGAAGGTTAATTGTGGTATTCCTAGTTCGATATCCTATTTATAAGACTGATATATTATCATCGGTATTGCAGTGGACACGTGCGTGCCAATGCCATGTCAAAACGACGGATTGTGCACGGTAGTCGACAACGGATATTCCTGTAATTGCTCAGGAACCGGATTCACCGGCGACAACTGCACTATTGGTAAATATTGGTAAATAGTTATATGTATTAAACTATGTTCTAAACCGGACCCAAATACTTAAAGGTACATGCCCACTCAGAAGGCACAACATGTTCTTTATAGGAATTAAATAAGTGTATAATTGTGTCACTGTTCCACCAGTTATAAAACTTACGTGTGCCCACTATACTGATAATTATATTATTAGTAATATTTATTTTACTGATAGTGACTCGTGGTGGTATCAGGCTATTTTTATATGCAAATGAGGCATGCTATTTGTTTTTAATTACTTATTCTAATTAAATGCGTCACCTGAAAAAATAATATTTTCGACAGATTGTAAAGTATGATCATTGCAGATCAAAATATAAATACCGAGAATAAATAGTAAGGTCCGTTGACATTTTAAGGAAAAACGACTATCGTCCCTGATATCAGTGTGAAACTTTAAGCAAAATATAAAATGTATAATAATGCCAATCAAGTACGTGGGGTAATGGTGAATTAATGTTTATTTTGACAGAAAATGTCCCAGATGATGTATCTGATATGCATAACATGTTGTACCTACTAAGTGGGCATGCAACTTTAATTGTTTATGGGTTTCACTGTATGCCATATCGTATTATAATATATGTTGTTGATTGCAAAGCACGATGATATACTCGCATTGACACTGTACCAGTAAGGATGTTTCTCTTCGACACCATTATGTAACACTGAGTAGGCCGGATCAATTGTCATTCTCAGTCATCGTAAACATCCCAAGTATTCAGACTAATTGATGTGTACCAATTTATGTGTTTCGATATATACAGGTTTCTAAGCAAATTAATTATCATAGCTATGGTACGCTACGTGTGCATCGTGACCGTAACTGTCCTGTTACGTGTATGCAGCACAGGCGCAAGTGTGAAACAACTAAGTTAACGAGACATAATGATATTACCGCGATATGTTATTAATGAGTATACGGGCATCAATTTTTCCAATTAATCGATAGCCAATGGAGCTTTGTGTCATACTATTAGCAAATAATTAATTTATTCCGTGAAGGTTACGTTACACTTATTCGTTTTGTTCTACCGCACACCGCGGAGCCCGGGGTACCATGACAGTATTACGATTACTATATATGTAATGAAACTGTTATTTGCAGATGTAAAGTCGTTACAAATCAAATATAGAACAAGATAAACATAGGTCAGGCGATTCATGATCATCGCAGAGAATGACTACCGAATACCGCTACTCGCAATTATTGTGGTGCTATTGCCCTTGCTCGTTTAGGTCAATGATTGCGCCAGTATAATGTAACCATATTTAATTATAGTTCCTATCAAAATAGTTTTGAATCAACCGGAAATAATCCGGAAAAGTATGACAACATCCACGCATCATAGGCAGTCAAGCCAAATATGTATGCAGTTTAGTCGTGGTAATCCAATCTGCACACATTGTATCAGTGGAGTATAATATGTAATCCTTAAAAGATAAGGAACGTGAGTATACATTTAGCGACTTTCAACTATGTGCTATCTTTCTACGGAAATGTAATGCTGTTGTTACTGCTTGATGCATCTCTCGTTTCGACTACTGATCACAGATTACTAATTATTTACTGATGATATTCGTCTTGAACACGTACATTATGGTTTTGTATTAAATTATTCCTTCAGATTTTGGTTGTCCAGCAAAGGAAATCACAAATATAGGATACGATGTTATTATCGATTGTACCATATCGAACGTAACATCAGTATACAGTGTGGAACTGGAGAAAGATGGGGAAATCGTCTACGATAGTGGGAATAAAACGGATGGAATGCAAGGAGACCACCAGGTTCTTGTGGATTCAACTAGTAACTCTACAATGATAGCAAGACTGGATATGAATGAGGGCATATTATCACTTCATGTGATTGCAATACAATGTTTCTTTGAGGGAACCTATACGCTCACACTGAATGACGGCGTGGGGGACACGTTTTTTATAATATTTACATGTGAGTATTACACGTTTGTGTTCATTGGCTCATGTATTGTATTTATTATCTATTTAGTTCATTGTGGCGGGGGAGGCGACTACGCTGCTAATTGTCTAGTGCAACTCGGTGCCTGTTGAAGAATCTGGGTTTACTCCGAGACCACCTAAGCTATATGACATTACCTGACCTGGGATCTCCGGTCTCCTTTGTATTTACTGTTGATATTTTACACATCGAATGCGATACTGCGCATACACAATTTATATTCATGTAAATTATAGTTAAACATGTTATAATCATTTCACATATATTCGCTGCACACGTCCAACTAACCAAATCACTCGACGTAGACACAATAATATGCAAATACATGAATGCAAATACATAAATGATTTGTTTATCCCTACGTAGTATATACAAATAATATAAACATACTAATACATAACTATGTTCGTGTAAAACACTGTCTGTCTACAATGTATTGAATGTGTTTAAGCGGACGCTGAGATGCCGAGCCCGGTTATCATCCCATCCACCGTGTATCGCTATCAGAAGACGGAGCTGTCTTGTACTGGTGGCAACGTTGGCCGTGGTGTTAACGGTGATCCTAGCTCACAGTTAATCATCGAAATTCTGTTCCAGGTAGCCTGTATTCATGTGAAGTTTTGTGGTGTATTTATTTCAGTCTACAGCCCAAACCGCTGTTCGGATCGACTTCAAATTTTGCATGCCGATTCGGATCAAGTGTGAGCAGAGTCTCAGAGATTTTCAGAAATCTCTTAATGCCACTTTCCACGAAACCGGAAGTGACGTCATACTTTTTGTTTTCTTTTTTTCCTTATTTTCCAACCGATTTCAAAAATTCTTTCTGCATTGGAAAGCTGACAAAAGTCTCTATCTCAGACTCACTGACAGTTCTCGGCTATCTGGTCAAATAAGAGAGCTATAGGCACTTGAAGTTGAAAAATGTACATACTTTTCAACGATTTTGCCGATGTTTTTGCCGAATTTCGGCTGATAACGGGTGGTCTTTACAAACGTTTTCCAATTTGTACAGTAATGTCAGCAACATAATTTCTTGCCAGTGTGATAGGGGAGTGTCAGGCGCATAAAAGATGATAATTTTCAGAGCTCTATCTTGACTACTTCCGGTTCTATTGTATGTCAAAGATGAACGTCTTTTTTTCAAGTTTTCATAATAGAGCAAACGGATGTGACGTCAGCTTCGTTATTTATCAATAGTTTTCAAAATTTCTTGCTGCGGTCGATATTTCAGTCCTTTAGCTAAAACTTTCCCGCTTTGTGCCAGGCCTATGGTGAAAAACAAACGAAAACTTCACTGGCGGAATATTGCACATATTTAATTTTATTAGGTGTATTTACAAATGGCGTAAACTGCAATTTAAGGGCGATAACTATCGAAAAATAATCATCCGCTGACTTACGGGCTCCCTCCATCTACACCAAACCGCTGGTCGGATCGACTTAAAATTTTGCATGCCGATTCGGATCAAGTGTGAGCAGAGACTCAGAGATTTTCAGATATCTTTTAATGCTTCTTTCCACGAAAACTGAAGTGACGTCATACTTCTTATGACTTCCTTATTTTCCAACCGATTTCAAGAATTCATTTTGCATTGGAAAGCTATTTGCATTTGAAGTTGAAAAATGTACATACTTTTCAACGATTTTGCCGAATTTCGGCTGATAACGGGTGGTCTTTACAAACGTTTTCCAATTTGTACAGTACTGTCAGCAACATAATTTCTTGCCAGGGTGATAGGGGAGTGTCAGCCGCATGAAATATGATAATTGTCAGAGCTATATCTTTACTACTTACGGCTCTATTCGATGTCAAAGATGAACGTATTTTTTCAAGTTTTCAAAATAGAGCAAACGGATGTGACGTCAGCTTCGTTATTTATCATTCGATTTCAATTGTTTTGCTGTAGTCGATATTGCAGTCCTTTAGCTAAAACTTTGGCTGAGGATCGAACCCGGTATCCGTCGCTCCGAGTCCATCGCTCTACCTCTAAGCTAACCGGCCCCACATCGGTGTGATGATGCGAACACAATAATGTTGGACTGTTCATTCTAAAACTTCAGAAATTCTTTTTGCAACCGATAGTTTACACCTTGGGCTAAAGCTTAGTTACACATGAAATCAATGTTTGAGGCTCAAACCGTTGATGCAGCTCAAGCTGCTCTAGTTAAATATATTATGATTATTGTCGGAGTACATGCTTTCCAAATCCATATAGTACTACTTGTAAATGCTGTGCTTGTTCTTTGACATATCAATTGACTTCCTAGTGAGCGCTAACTATTATGTTTGTCTCTAGTTAAGTTGCTGATCAGTCACATGTTCGTTTATGCAGGTCGTCGTGTTCGGCGATTATTATCGATCTTTTTACTTTCTCTTGTTGGGCGATTTATTGGCGTTAATATTAATGTGCCAGTTTGCGCTTCGTGGACGATCCTTTAAGTACCAACTGATATTGCTATGTATGGCTTTACATATTATATCACGCGATGTAATATTTTTTGTATGCTGTAACATTAGCTTTCTTTTCAACAGGACGCCACATTGAATGGGACTACAGAGTTCCAGGAGTATACTAATGACGTGGTATCTACCGAGTCTTCAATAAACTGTGTGAACAACCAGACTAAGCAGCTGATATTCTACCCGAACGACGTGTGGAATAATGCCAGTATCCGATGTGCCGTCCGTGCGATTGACGGCACCAGGTTCATCTCTGAAGAAACTGTGATTACTCTCGCAGAACCGAGTAAGTGATGCTTGGAATTACATTTCTTGAGCTCAGATCGTGTTTGGAAGCTATTGAATTTGAACATCCGTCATGTTTTGAAGTAATATATTCAACGTCGATGCAAACGAATTCGTAATGTGGTCGATTGCCTAGTATATGTATCCACAAATCAATTTGCCATTTCCTATCTAAGTATAATTAGGGTATTCAAATTATATACTTAGTATATTGTGTACATGTAGTGGAGACGGCCATAGGTGTTCCAGTAGTATATGGGGAGTCAAAATGATACCACCTACGGTAGTATCATTTTGACTCCCCACATACTACCCCCACCACACCCGAAAAACACCGTTTTCGTCCAATAACACAAACTGGTCACCAACACAAAAACGTGACAATTGGTGTCGTAATACATCATGTTTTTTTCCAATTGAACATATAAATCTAATAGGCTATAACAAAAAAATATTATAACAAATTGGACTGCATTTCGAAAAAGAAAAAAAAAAGAAGAAATGTTTGTTCAATTGGACTGAATTTCGAAATGTAGTAAAAACATGATGTATTTTCCAATTGAACAGATAAATCTCATAGGTTATATACAGAAAATATGATAACGCCAAATTAATTATTTATTTCCGAAAAAAAAAAATAAAATAAAATATTTGTTCAATTGGACTGAATTCCGAAAAAGTAGTAAAAATAAATAGCCGAAATCGCACTAGCGCCTTCTATAGAGGGAGTCAAAAATGATACCACCAAAGTTGAGCTGTATTGTAGCTCCCACCACCAACCAAAAAATATCCCACCCCCAAACCTAAAATAGCAAAAGCCTCCACTCGTGCACACACCCCCAGCGACTGGGCAGATTTCTTAGCCGGCACCCAGCCACTGGGGTGTTGGGACCTTTCTTAAGCCCACGCATCTGTTGGCTCACAGTCTCATTTTACGGGTCACCTTTAACCCCATTGCCAATTCCTCAATTCAGAGAAACCGACGAAGTTGTTTTTTTTTTTTTTTTTTTGGCTTATATTTAACGGCGGCACTGGCTCTAGGACCTTGCATGCCGTCTCCCAAGAAAGGGAGAATGAACGGAGGTAGAGACTTTTTGAGAGAAGCCGGTAATTCGTATTTACAGAGCAACTACGAATTATCGGTACCCATTTACAGCTGGGTGAACTGGAGCAGTGTGGATAAAGTGTCTTGCTCAAGGACACAACGCACGCCGCTAGTCAGGCTCGAACCCACGACCCTTGGATCAGTAGTCCGACACACAGTTGTCCGACGAAGTTGTAAGGCTTACAAACGTATATATACTCATCACTTTCCTATACAATATACAAATGGTGTGCAAATTATAATTATTTATTAATATCTATTGGTGAAAGAAAACATGGGATGGTTCGTTATTTTATTAATTTTATAATTAATTTTGTAAAAATTATTAATAATTTAAAGATGAACACCCCCTATTATTAATTAATTAATTAATATATGAATATTTCAAATAAAAAAATAAAATTTAGTGCCACGTTACGATACCCACTAACCACCATACATTTATATAATCGTATAACCATATACATCATGTGGTTAGCACCGATTTTAATAAAATTGTGTATATGTTATAGTTTACACATAACCTTAATAAGGTGAAATACTCGGTCATTCACAAAACGCCTCTGTCATGTACTTAGCAATGGATCCGACCGCTGCTTGTCTATATCTAACTGGAACACCTTTTTTTTAATATCAGATGACAATGTTTCAATTACACGTGTTATGAACGTGTGTATTTATAGCCGAGTATTTCGCCAATCGATATTGCACAACACTAGGTAGTGTCTATATATATTCAGGTTTACGTTTCACAATACAGCTGTGGTTGTGTTACGGAGACACGATTATAGAAATATATGGTGGTCAGTGGGTGTCGTAACGGGGCCCTAAATCTTTTTTTTCTATGTTCCGTATGGAGGGGCCGTCGGAACAGCTGGGCTGTAAGGTGGAGGAATATCCTGATGTCGCTGTAGACACGCGAATAAGCATATCACGTCCCGAGACGGGCGAGGAGATTTTTCTTTCTTCGGCCCTCCCCTCCATAACGAGTTTTTTTACGTCTTCGTCCGCGAGAATTTGTGGTCGAGCCTTGGACCGGATCGTACCCTTTAACTCCTGATACCTTGACATCTCCTCGACGACCATCTTGAACTCGCTATCTGATATATCGTTGTCGGCTATCACTTTCGACACGATAACGTCGATACTGATTTTCTTAGATCTCGCGAGAAGCGCTATTCGATCGTGCTTTCGACTCTTGGCCTCCATTTTTCGGCCCACGAGTCTGGTCGTCATGCAAAACAGTCCCGCCCCCGCCGCTACAGCACTCAAGGTCGCCGCGACCGGTGCAGCGACAACTGTTGACAATAAAGACACACTCCCCACCCCGCTTATAACGGATGCTGAGGCTAACGTGGTGCTCACCCCCTCTAATATATTGACCGACCGCCTATATTTCTTCGCATAACCCGTCCGCATCTCTCCCTCGTGTTGTAGAATATGTTGTATCTCGACGATCCTGGTCATCCTAAAGGATGCCGGGTCGGCCGTCCCCGAAGGTAAGTGTGGATATAATTTCTCATCATTCATCATAAATCAAGATGTATTAACAGTGTAACAATAGTGGAGGAAGCTGATTGGGCAGCAATTTTTGTAACAAAGTTAATAACACTATCTGCCGAAACTTTAATTCCGAATATAGTAAACCCTGACCTCTGCCCCGCGTGCTTGGTGATGCCAATATTTTGTTCTACACCATTCAGGACGACATTCACTCGGACTTCAGCAGTGGCGTGTCCGCGAAAGTCGACCGAGCAGACCACCATTCGAAAAATCGTCCCATACACTGCCATGGTGTATCCCCCGTATCTGTTGCTCGCGTTGGCACCGAATGAATATTCGTAGACCCCCTCGCTTAGTGAACCAAACTGTTATGACGTGTTTGCTAGCTTGCAATTTTTCCATTTATGCAACCGCCCTAGTTAAAACTGTGTGGGACTGTGATACGCCCCTCTCCAGTCTTCTCATTGCGGCTTCATCGTATAGTGCGGCCGCGACGGGAACGTCCCGTTCTAAGTTGGAACTACCTGGACCGTATATGCTCATGATTAATATGTATATATATTATGTTTAATCGGTTATTTCGAGAACTCTCGAAATCGAGTAATAGTTATTCAACTCTCGCGCTTTATCATCTAGAATATAAATCTTCAACTCGTGGATGTGTCCCGATTCCAAAACTTTCATCTCGGGGGTTGGGAAGTCTAAGGTCAGGGTCTCACCATAGAAACAGTCGCTGGCGTGCACAGTTTTTAGTAATGTACTGGGAGCTCCGCCTAACGTGTTGTACGATGTGTTCAATTGATCCAGGTGCACCCTGAGAGTTTTCGTGAAGACGAAGTTTACTGGGATGTCACCGACGTGCTCGCCCGGGTTAAACCAACCTCTATTGTCGGAGTATGTGTAAAATCCAAAACCGAGCCGCACAGCCAAATCCTGGGTGATCGTTACCTGGTTGGCGGGTTCGACGGTAAAGGTCGCGAGTCCGGTAACCTTCGAGATTGTGAGGCTGGCTCTACCAGCAAGCTCCGACGCAACAAAAGCTTGGAGGGATCTCGAACTCCAAAGGCCGGGGGGCAACTTTACACCTACTTGGCGGGGGGCCTTCACGTAGCAGAACCCTTCGCCCTCCCCCACGTTTTACAACCCAACCGTGAAGGTGATTGATCTGAGGCCTACCCGGTGTTTTCCGCAGCAGTTGTCGATTGACTTTTGAAGTTCACTCCCATTTTGAACATTAGGGATAGTAGCAAACATAATAATATCTTTCAATGGATACCCAAGCATTTAGCTTTAACTCTAATGCAAAGTACGCAGTCGGAGGTAAATACACGCAAAAAGACGTTGTTAACCACCTTGTACACCCAACTGTAACAGTTAGACCGAAAAGTGGCTTTACCACCAATTTTCCCGACATCTTTGAACAATATAGGCTGCCCAAGATTACTACGATGGAGGCCTTGAACGGGTGGAAAGCAACACCGATGCAGTTTTGGCAGAATCAGCTCAACTTCGCCGTATGGTGTGCAACGGCCGGATGTGGAGTTTCGCATCAAGACCATCTGACATCCAAGAATGTCATGCTCCGAAGTGTCTACAACTTTCACACGTATTACACCATTAGGAGGATTATCAAAGAACTAGGTATTCCACTACCTCAAGATGACGCATGGAATCCCATTTCCAACACATACGATCGTAGGGCGTTCGAAAGACTGTGTAACGAATTTAACGTTTCAAAAGATGCGGACTGGAGACAGAAAGTATTTCATAACAGCACTGGCCTCGGGGACGATCTCATTCGGGGCCAGTCCGGGAATTGGACGCAGACAGATTTTAGACACGATCACTCTGGTGACCACATCGTCAGTCGGAACGCCGGGAATTTTGATCCCGCGACGATGACCTTCGGGCCGGAAGTATCTGGAGGTCGGCACTGCGGCGTCTCATCCTGCAATTGGTTACCTCCGAAACGAGCTCACATAGATTACATACAGCAGGCTGCTGAGGTCTACGACGCGTGGGGTACATTTATGTTAGATAAGGGTATGGGGTTCACGCAGGCTGGTGTTACTCGCCTCAACGACTCCATTCGGACATACGTCTGGGCCATCCTCGGCGCACAGAAGCAAACTCGCAGTTCTATACCAGGCACGGGAACGGCGTTTACGCGCAAAAACAATTCTTGGCACTTGTAGAGGACGCCATCTGAGCTAGGGTGGACCTGGAGAAGGCGATCAAGCAGTATCAAGACGTTTTGCAGAATGCCAGCACCCCAGTAGACTATGTATTTGGAATAGGTCTTTATATGGCAACGAGCAATATGATACTACGAGACGACCCGGTTGACGGTTACAATAATCAGATCTTAATCGCCACCGTCAATCAAAAAATCGGCCACAACGGGAACGTGAACGTGGATATCATCAAGCGCACCCCCAACTGTGGAACCGATTTCATAAAACCGCAAGCACCCACCCCACCAACCCCAATTCACGAATTGAGCCCCCATCAAGTTCATTTGAACCCAGTGTTCCACCGAGTTCCGCTCCTGTTTCACCCTCTGCAATAGGACCATCAAGTTCCCCCAATCGCGATTGGATTGGAACAGGGGAAAATAGTGTCACAACCCACGAGGAGGAAAAATTAGGGCTCGTCGTAGCCCTCGTGGCGGTCGGACTATTTGTGCTTTGGATTTAGAAACTCTCGGGAGGCTAAAAGTAGGAGACCGGCGATTGCCACGATTAAAGCCCAAGCATTCTCGGCTAGCCATCCGGTCGTTTTTGATAATATAGATAACAAGAAGGAGAGGGGACCTCCTATCAACCCAGGCAGCGCGGCAGCCACCTTTCCGGCTAATTTAGCCAGGAGATTGGCGAGGGCTTTTAGTTGTTTTTCTATCCATTCTTTGGCTCCACCGGATGGAGCTGGAGCTGGTGCTGGCGCTGGTGCTGGCGCGGGTGCTGGTGGTTGCACCACCCGTGATAGATAGAACTAGAGACGATATAGATAGAATTAGGGTCGATATAATCATGGTGAAAGCTGTGAGGATGGTTACTATTGTGAAGCCCTTCTCTCTGAACAGAGTGCGAAGACGCTCACCGAGTGTCGTGTCCTCGTGCAAGACCCTTGAGATTGTTTCGCGGCTCCGACTTAATTGTCCAGAGAGTGTCTCACGGTTAGTCGAGGCAGCCTCCAAGCGAGCTTCTCTTTCATCCCGCAACGACCGCAGGAGTTTGTTGATCCGCTCGGTAGATTCTCTATCATCTCGGACTTCCCCAAGTTTTCTTTCTTCTAGCGCGATATGTTCATCCAGCGCTGAGAGTTTGGAGAGGTTATTGACCAGTTCGCCCCGGGTTGTTTGCAGAGCCTTATCGAGTCCCCGGAGTTCGCGAAGAGGTAACGGTGGGTCATACTTAGTGCCGTTTATTTCGTTGACCGTGTTTTCCACTGTGTTAATAGCGTCGGTGGCTATACGAGGGACCTCGCTGATATCGCTCGTTTCTATAGCGGCGGCCGTCTTCACCAGCGTTTCGTCGGTAGACTGTAGGGTTTTTACCATTTGTTGAGGCAGCTGCGACCGATCATCGAGCCCTCCTAGAGCTCGAGCGAGGAGTGCTCCATATCGGTTCACTGAAGAGGGGCTGAGGAACCGGGTCGGGTCGTTCTTGTACGTCAGCAACTTCCAGGTCTTGCCACATTTAACCCACAGGTCTCATTTTATAGTGCTGCGGAACTCCAACGTGGCATTGATGCCGTGTTTAGACACTGTACTCTCCCACCGTTTCACCACAGAATCTGTTTGCATGAGAGGAGCCAGCTCACCCTTGGAGATCCCCGCAGGAATATCGGCACCGCCCGCCCATGCCGGAGTTTCGGGTGGGGCCTCCCACATATGTAAAGGTGCGTCTGTATCAAACAAACGTGTATTCTCGGGTACCCACCCGGGAAACGGATTCTTCTCGGGTGGGGTCTCTATGAAGGTCGTTTCTTCGAAGTCATCGTCATCGAGCATATTCTCGAAGTCATCATCATCGAGGTAATCGTCTCGGTCGCCCCTAGTGCGATCGAATTCGTCCATGCCAATATCGAGACCAGCCATCTTTAATAATTATTATTATATTAAAGATAAAACCATACAGGTTTAATAGATTATGTCTTCGAGTCAATACGGTCGCAAACTCAATCCATATCGCAGACTGCGTGAGCCCCTCGGGGCAAAAGGTGTCAGACAGAGTGTCGTTATTACGAACAACCCATCGACGATCGATCAGAACCAGCAGCTATTAGTCCGCTTCCCCAACCTCGGAGCTAGCGACGTCATTATGCCGGGGACTGTTCGCCTCGCTTTCACTATTTCGCTGACGTCGACGGACGCGGACCGAACCATCGTTCAGAACCTGGGTCGCGCCTTCGTCAAGAAGACCATGATAAAGATTTCTGGTAATGAGGTGATGTCGACCTATGACAGCGACGTCTACCATTGCTACCAGGACCTGTGGAAGACGGCGCAAGAGCGCGAAAACGCTGTCTATCAGGGTATTGACACCAGTCGAAATAAGAACGTAACCAAACTTAGAATCGGGGCTGGTGACAAGGCAGATAACGTCGCGAGCGACAACGCGGTCGCGGCCGCTTACGGCAACCGATTATACATCCCGCTCGACTGAGTTGCTGGAGAGTCACATGCCCTACTATCAGAGCGCTTTAGCGGACCGCCTCGAATACGAACTAACGTTCAACGACTACGGCCGAGTTCTCATAGCCACTGACATGACATCGAAGTATACGATCGACAATGTTTCGCTGGAGTACGACATGGTCACGATGCCCGAACTCGCTCGATTAATCAGATCCCAGTATGTCGGGCGCGTTGACATACTTTACGACCGAGTTCTTCGCCACCGCAAGATGACGAAAGACAAAAGCGACACATTGTAGAATATTAACGTCAACGTACCCGCCCGCTCGATGAAAGGTATACTGATGTTGTTCGAGGAGGGTCGGTTCGCGCTCGGGGCTAGAAAATCCGACAAATTCTATAACCCCAAAATCACGAAGGTAGAGGTGACGATCGAGGGAGTACTCAATCAACTCTACAGCGCGGGTCTTCGCGCGCACCAGCAGTGGGACGAAGTAAGAAAACATTTTGCTTCCGGCTCTAAGCGTTCCCCGAGGTTGCCGCGGTTGCCAAAGACCTGCAGCTCTCGGACGTCTCCCTCTCGGATTTTCTGACTACCAAATACGCTCTATGGTTAGACATGCGAGCCAGCGACGACGACCAAATGCACGGTAGCGGACGCCAAGTTGAGAACGCTAGTGAGGGTGTGACGATCCAGATAAACAAAGAGGCGGATGGAGCCGGGCCATTGAACGTGTACTTATATATAATAACAGACGCGCAACTCAACATCGAAAATGGCCGATACGTCTCAGCTTTATACTAAAATTAGCAATCAATGCCAATTCACGATTGGAGATGCCCACTCTGCCATAATATGTGGGCAGACAGGATGCGGAGAAACGGTTTTCATCCTCGACTTACTCGAGGGCTCCTACCGCGATGCCTTTCGACACATTGTGATCCTGTGTCCCACTGTGCGGCACAACGAGACGTATCAGCGGCGCCCGTGGATATGGACCGACCCTGAGGTATACGTCGTTGACCCCGGCGACAGACTTCACGGTTGGCTGCGTGTCTTCTATCAAATATTCCAGGGAGAGCCCACCCTATATGTGATTGACGATTGCTCGGCCAAGGCGGCGATTACCAAAAAGAAGGACAAGCTTTCCGAGCTCGCATTTTCTGGCCGCCATGCGAGGCAAAGCGTATGGATCTCCACTCAGAAGTACAACGCCGTCCTAAAGGATCTGCGCGAGCAAACGAAATGGGTCGCCCTCTTCCACTGCAAGGACCGAGACTCATTCGATGAATGTCTTAGAGAGAACGACGTTATCCCAACGCGCGAGGAGCGCCTGGAGGTTCGACAGATACTTTCGGAAACTAAGCACACCAAGCTTCTGCTAAAGACTGATCAACCAACTGCTTATAATGTAATTAATTAATAACTGCTGAGTAAATGCTTAACAATGCTGAACAAATGCTGAACAATGCTGAACAATGCTGAACAATTACTGAGCAATTACTGAGCAATTAATTTTAAGAAAATTAGCAAATGTTGAACAATGCTTAACAAATACTTAACAATGCTGAGCAATTGCTAAGAATGTGTTGCTCCGCTGCGAGCTTTATTGCGAGCATAACTGTGATCATAAGTATCTGGTGGTGCGCTTGGCAATATGTTAGACTTATGAGACTTGTAAGAATAATTTTAAGAAAATTAGCAATAATGAACTGCGACGAACTTCTCGATCAGCTAATGGAAGAAACCTCAACTCCGACTGCCGACATCCTGAAAGATAATGAAACCTCAACCCAATCAGGTTCAACTCCAACGGCAGTTGGTATTGGGTTGAGTGCAACGACTCCGAATGAAAACGCGGCGCGACGCGAGCGGTTGGCTGCGTTGGTTGCTGGGGGACAATCGGAGCATTGTCTCGGTAGGCGTCTCTCAGTTTGTCAGGTGGATAAGATGTCAGATGCGGTGGTCGATACAATGTATGCGCGATACGAATCCAAATTAGGTGCGGAGATGACAAAAACTCTCTGATCGGCGGCTATTCATTTGTACGCTACCACCGTTAGTATACTTCTCCCTATACCAGACACCGCGGGGTTGATTCCCGATCTAGAGACTGACCCTTTTATAGGAAACACTCTTAGAACAGCATGCTGTTCAATTTATCACAAGTTTGCAATGTACTTTGCTCCGCTGACAACCGCGTTGACCACGGGTAAACACTGTCAATTTGGACATATATGCCAACGAACTATAAGCTCAGAAAATGATGACACAAGACACACCTGCGAGAGTGACGGAGTTGAACCCGATTGCTCCAACACAATCGAACCCGAGTATTACTCCGCCACTGGATGATATACCGCATATAAAAAATCCCAAAAGACATGCGGCTGGGAGAGCGGCTGCTGCCACACGAAAAGCTAAACAAGATAAAATACTCGCCGATCTTCGAGAGGCCAAACGGTCGTTGCAATCGGAGACAGAGACGGCAAAACACACGGTGGCAGCTGTTTCTCCCCCAATCGCGATTGGATTTGAACCGATTGCTCCAACTCCCAATCTCGATTGGATCCCGTGGGTTGTTGTTGGTGGTCTGTCGGTTGTGGGCACCCTGTATGTGCTTTACCGTTTCAACAACAGGTCCCCCCTATCATCAACAAGGGTGAAATTGAAAAAACAACCCCCAACACTATTGGATGCGGTTCCAATCCAATCGCGTTCAACAGTGTTGAGGGATGCGCCCCATTTAAACATTAAACGCGATCCCTTTTATATGCAATAATTATAATGGCTGAACACGATGGTAAAATGATAGTGAATGTGCTTTATCACGCCGTGGTGATATCGGGTCTCAGTATCGGGTATGCTCGACTATCGAAGGTGGCCTTAGGAGGGTCCGCCCCCAAATTGGACTTTACTGTGAGAGACGTAGGGCTCTTGACCTTAGATGTAGCGTCGCAGTTTGGACCCGAGATTATCTAATTAAAACTGGAATTCTACCCGTTAATATATGGAAATAAAATGGCTACGATCGGAATAATAGTAGGAGGAGCACTCGTGAACGCATTGGCGTTCAGCGGCAGCAACTTTCTGTTCTCTAAACTACAAAACTCGAACGCGGATGAGGAGCGCGAGCGTCACGATTTAGCTGTAGAACAACTCAATAGCTCAGAGGAAGCATGGTCGAAAAAACGAACCGCCCATCTGGACTGGGTCAACGAAGAGCTTCGCCGCGAGAATCACACCGCGCAAACTTTCCAGAACGTTGAAGAAGCCAACCGCGAGTACGCGCTGGCATATCCGCATAGAAGTCTCGATCCAATGAAATTGGGACTAGATCGCGAGCCCCAACTTTCAGATTTATATGTACCGTCAGAGGCCAAAAAAGACCGCGAGATCGCGTTCATCGTCGTGGGAATGGGTGTGGTGGGTTTCGTCTGCTACTATATTCAATCGAAATTGCAATAATTATTTTAAAACTTTTTTTAAATATATATATAGAACGATGTTAGTTGACGAACTTTATTACGCTATGATCGATGTAGGCTATACAGCCCTTAAACACCGTTTACCTGGTGCAAAGAGTATGATTCGTCTGGCCCAAAATTCTCTCGAGAGGTGGCGCGAGGACGGAAAAGCGGCCACCCTTTTCGCAAAGCGGATGTTAGATTACTCAGAGTTCCCGCTCCCGAGCTGTAACCTAACAGGCAGCTGCAGCGAAACTTCCAACAAAGGTTTATTATTAACGACGCAGTTACCGGACGATCTGGCGAGGGCATGTTGGAGATTGTCCGATCTATTAGAATACTTCGCATAAGATGGACACGCGCAAACTTGATACCAAACTAGCGCACAAGCTAGCAAACACGTACTACATCCCACGCGGCTACTGGAAGGGACTCGCGGCCATCAAGAACCTCGCGGCGGCGACGAAGGTTTCCGAAAACGCTGTCAAGGAATGGCTCAAGAAGCAGGCCATCTGGTAGATCTATTTACCCGCGCCTCACAATATTCCGCGCCCGAAATTCAATGTGCCGGTGCCAAACCAAGTTCACCAAGCGGATCTCCTGTTTCTCCCTCACGATCGCGTCGGTCGCAAAACGTACAAGTACGCACTGACAGTCGTTGACGTAGCGAGTCGGTATAAGGGGGCTGAGCCGTTGGCTACGAAAGAGTCTAAGGAGGTGGCCGAGGCTCTTTCCCGAATATGTAAAAGGAGTCCTCTCAATTGGCCAAATCTTCTCCAGGTCGATCCCGGCCGCGAGTTCATGGGCGCGGTCTCACATCTATTGGCTAAGCACAAAGTTTCTATCAGACGCGGCCGCGTCAACATCCACCGGGACCAGGGGATCGTGGAGCGCTTCAATCGAACCCTGGCTGAGAGACTGTTCGGACACCAAAACGCTAAAGAACTTGTAGACCCTCATTCGCGATCGACCGAGTGGGTGGCCAGACTGCCAGCCGTGGTCTCCGCACTGAACGGAGAGGTGACCAGATTGATAGGTAAGAAGCCCGTAGATGCTATCAAGTTTAAAAGGGTGACGAGCAAGCCCTCTGCCGTCTCGCGCGGGCGACCCGTTGGTTTAGAGGAGCAGCAATCACCGATTGCACTTCCATCGGATATTGACGTCCGGTACCTCTATCAACCGGGAGAGCTCGAAGGTGGCAGCCGCCGCGCGACTGATCCCGTGTGTTCTCTCAATGTATATCATCTAGATCGATATATTACCAAACCCGATGAGCCCGTGCTCTACTATTTGGATGATGGGCCATCTCGAGGGTTTGTTCGCGAAGAAGTTATTGCGGTGCCTTCTGACACCCAGTTATCCCCGGATCGTCAGAGTCTTTAGATTGCTAATTTTCTTAAAATTGTTAGAGCGGTTCCGTATGTATTCCGTCTGATAACACGCGTCTTTTATCGTAGTACGCCGAGAGTCCTAATTTTCGTTGACAGTACGTTTTCATAACACCGTCTTTCATTTTAAATCCTCTATTTTGTGCTACATCTATAATGTGTTTTCCATCTTCTGTAGTTTCACTTAGTACTCGTTTATATCTATCCCAATTTAAATTTTTAGTTCTCTTGGACATTCCTTTCGCAGAGTTTTTATTAATTTTTTCAAAATTAGTAGAATTAAATTTTTCTACGAAATAACACTTACTAGATAACGCTATCGCCCTTTCTCCGCTAAATTCCATTTTGAAAATTCCTGGCTCTCTTTCGCTCCATTTATCCCAAGCCAACCATTTCTTTTTTTCTTTTTCAAACTCGTCTAGTAAGTTAGGTCTAATCAATTCCTCTATCGTTTTTCCACTAACTCCTATATACATACTATCCGTGTCCATCTGTATTAATTCAAAGTCTTCTCTTTTTACGTATTTGTCTAGAAATTCGTAGTAAAATTACAACATTCTCAATTTAGCTAGTTGATAAACCGCTATTCCACAATGGAATGGTCTCTTTACCGCACACCTGGGTTTTCTTGAAGATATTTCGTACGCATCTCCTATCTCTTCCAAATCATCAAAATACGCGGATCTTAATGCTTTGTCAACACAGGTTTCGTCTTGTGTATATGTCGTATTTAAATGTCTCTCTGTTGCCTCTATCATTTTTCCACAACACGAGTTTCCTAATAATTTCATTATGTCGGCCACCGGTTTCTTATTTGGTTCTACATCCCCCGTTCGTCTTGCGGCTGTAACTTCTTTAGCGAACCATTCGAAGGGTTTACCACTAATATAATCTAAAACACGATGAACTCCCGTTATTTCTAGGCCGTGTTTTAAATACCATTTCAACAGTGGCGCGTACAGCAGTACTTTAGTAGCGGTCATAGATCCCACCAATTTTCTTCCATCTCCTCTTGTTCGGCCAGTATCTTTTAAATATTTTAACATGTGTGTGGGAACTTCATCAACCTCTACTTCTCTGTTTATAAATATTGGGGACATTTCAGAAAACTTATCTTTTAAGTTGTGTGGAACTTCTATATCCACCTCCGCAAACCCAAACCAGTCTCCGGATAAAACTCTTTTACAAAACTTTTTAATAAGTTTAGGATTATGTGGGGAATCTATATGATGTATAGTTTCTTTTCCACACGGCATCTCTTTATTTAACGTAGATAAATATAACGCGTTTGCATCGTACCCCAAAACAGCCTTGCAAGGTTTGGAACCCACTCTAATATTTGAAACACCGGCTTCTGCATATCGTGTAAATACTATTGATGGACCACCAACTAGAGCGTCTTTCATCATTTTGTATGTTTCTTCTTTTGGTGCACATAGAGCATCCTTCGGTATAATCGTCTTTGAAGATTTTTGTTCTTTAATGGTTCCTCTCAATACATATTGTATATCAACACCTGGTAGTGTTACCGCGTCTTTGAAAATATCTACACCCCTGTGTTTATAAAATTCACACATTTTTCCCACAGCTTCTAGGAACGGTGCTACATCTAAATCGTTATAATATTTCAACCAATCTCTGAAGATTTCCATATTCTCTTCTTTGAAAATTCTACGACATTTGCTTAATTCTGTTTCGTCTAGTAACATTTTCCCAGATAGTTTGGAATACCAATTCTCTATATCCGGTAGTCCTGGATAATCCAGCTTGTCTGTAGAATCGAACCACTCGTAAGGAAAGAAAGATTTCTGTCCTTTGCAGTCGTAGGCTTTTATCCAACTATCGTAACGTACACCGAGTCCTAGGTAAAGTATTACATCAAGAAATCTAAACTCTGGAGTAAATAGAAATATTGTTGCGTTCGCCCTTTTTCCAACCATTACTTTCTTTCTTGTTGATGACAGTTCACCTACTAAATATTTCTTTATTAAGTTTATATCGTACTTACTGCTGTTAAAACCTAAAACCGGTACTTGATCTATCCACTGCTCAATATAGGAAACTTGTTTTTTATGTAAATGTTCTGTATTAAATTCGTATCTTGACCATACTTCTTCTCTTATAGCTTTTCCCCTGACTTTCAAATATTCTACGAATTTTTCTATAAGTTTTGCAGGATCTTTATCACAGATATGAATTATCTCCTATACTAACGCTTACCGGAACGTGCTCAGCTTCGTACTCTAAACTATTACCGATAGTTTCAACTTCTGGCTGGAGATATGCCTCAAAATCTGATATGGATAAAGAGTAGTGTCGCAACCGATCTTTATATCTTTACCAGTTCTTTGAAATTCGCATTCCCACATAACTACTAGATTGAATTATTTGCTTCTTCAAATAAATTTATCTCTTCTCATTGTGGATGCGCGTTCTTCTTTTTTTATGCTTTGCATGAATCTCACACCCGTGCCAGTAACAGCCGTGATATTGATATACGGTATTGTTTTCTGGACAGTATCCATCTACCGGAGCTCCTAAAATCCATCTTTCACCTCCGTGTCCGCACTGTTCATGGTGAATGTGAATTCCCTCCCGCTTTTCCACAGAGTACATCCAATCGATCGCACAATAACTGTTAGAACCTTTTGGGTAGAACGCTTTCTCAAACGACGAACGCGGGCGCTCTAAATAATTACCATCACATATTACTTTTGTCTCACCTGTCATACATTTTGGTCCGTGTCTCTTCATATTACTCGCTTTCGTGAATTTCTGTTTGCAATTATCGCAGGCGTAAATTTTAGATAGGTTTTTAAGGTTTTTTATCAGAAATGCGTGATTATTAAACAGTCCTATTGTCATTGGTTTATTACCTAGTGCATCATAGTGCGCTGGTACCTTTTTCAACCACCAAACACCACCTTGTGTCGGTTGATATACTTCTATACCAATTTTAAAAAAACTCTTCAACCTTTTTCAGATCGGAAAAAGGAATTGGTGAAACCAGATTACTACCGGTATATTGTTTACTAAGTTCTTTCGCCTTGTGCGTGCATCTGTCAGGTCTGATCTTTTTGTCAAGGTGCATAGCTAGACACCTGAACAGACAAAGATCGTCATTATACTTATCTAAAGAATACATACCTTTTCTATTCCTCAACCATTCTGGAAGTTCTCCTCCTGCTGCTTCTTTGGATTGTAGTCCCAAATCTATTCCCCTACTGCCCTGTATTAACTTTACAAAAACCTCTACCATCTTACAAACTTCAACTTTGTATTTGGTCTGTCTATTTTATCGGACATTATTCGTGTTTGCTCCTTATCTGACAACCATTTTTTAACGGTTTTCATTGATGATAGTGGTTCGCTACCACCGAGATATTTGTGAAATATTATAGTTTTAGGTTTTCCATTTTTAGTTTCCTCCATATGTTCTAGCTTGTAAGAATATGAATATCTCAAATAAAAATTTGTTGTTAGGTACGGAGCGATTTTATCGGACATGCGTTCAGACTCGTTGATGTCAATGTTTTTACGAAAGGATAATGTAACTACCCGTCTTCCCTTTTCTACCTTTTCCAATGTTTCATCGTGAGCCCCAAATAGTTCTTCACCTTTTTCCACTATCGCGCGAACGATAGATTTTTTCTTATTATTTAGGTCGCCTGTGCGTCTAATTTGGGACAAATTATTTGTGCTTGAAGGTTTGATTACACTGGCCCTTAACCCCGCAATACTTTCTTTTTGAATTCTGTTACCAACTTCCTCTGCTAGTGAGAGGTCTTTAAAGGCTCCTCGTTTGTGGGCGCGGGTAAACCGCTTCATAAACGCCTCATTCTTTGTGGTGTTTACCAGATTTGTCAACCCCCTAACTCCCAACCGTTTACTATAAGTAATCCCTAGAGATTCGGCTTCTCTTCTCAAACTTTCGATTTCTGGCGTTATCATATTTTCTGTAATATAACCTATGAAATGTATCTGTTCAATTGGATGAAAAAATTTACATGATGTTTTTTCGCATCCAATTGAACATATACATATATATATATATACATAATGGAGTGTGCGACTTGTTGTAAGACTTTTGCGTGTAAAGACTATCTACGAAGGCATCTATCGAGACGTAGAGAATTTCCTTGTGTCGCCCCACAATTTCAATGCCCCAGATGCCCTTGTAAGTTCGTTAGTGCCCAAACTCTTTGTAGACATAAGCAACTACGCTGTCCTGTTGCTAAAGGTGAACGCGGTAGACTGGAGCTGGTAGAATTAGTTGCTGATCTGCGAAATAAATTAGCTATAGTGGAGGAGGAAAATGCCGTGTTGGAAAATAAACTATCACACGCGGACGCATTGTAATTGCATTAATGATTTCAATAATAATTGGTTTTTAATATCTCTAAAAGCGATATCGTAGAAACTTAGATTCGTAAACAAATCGTGGGGTTTTAACAATTTTATATAATACACATTAGTTTTATATCCGATACGCGTTATGCTTCTTAATGATTGTATTTGCCTCTTGTATAGTTGGCATAATTGCCGGTATAATATTGTAAACGCAACGTTTTTATCGTAGCGTAATAAATTACGCTGATATTTCGTGTATTCGATACCGGCTAGTGTGTTCATTGTACAGAATTTATCGTAATCTTCGTTACATTCTATTTTATTATCCATTTTGTTATAACCTATGAAATTTATCTGTTCAATTGGTGTCACATTTAACTTATGTATTTATGACACCAATATAATTGGACTACAATACAACTATTGGTTGGTGGTGGGAGCTACAATACAGCTCAACTTTGGTGGTATCATTTTTGACTCCCTCTATAGAAGGCGCTAGTGCGATTTCGGCTAATTTTTTTTTTACTACTTTTTCGGAATTCAGTCCAATTGAACAAACATTTCTTTTTTTTTTTTCTTTTTCGGAAATAAATAATTAATTTGGCGTTATCATATTTTCTGTATATAACCTATGAGATTTATCTGTTCAATTGGAAAATACATCATGTTTTTACGACTTTTCGAAATTCAGTCAGAAATGTATTATGACACCAATTGTCACGTTTTTGTGTTGGTGACCAGTTTGTGCTATTGGACGAAAACGGTGTTTTTCGGGGGTGGTGAGGGTAGTATATGGGGAGTCAAAATGATACTACCGTAGGTGGTATCATTTTGACTCCCCATATACTAATGTTCCTGTATACACATTTCTATTTTGAGTATAAACTGGCAATACAACACTAAACGTATTCTCACTAAACGGAATTGTTTTGTTGGGAGAGATCAACGAATCATGTTAGGTTATTAAGTAATTTTGCATACATAAATTATGTACATTCAAATACCTGTTTAATAGCCTCTTCATATGTTGTTAGTATTACCATGCTGATATATGGTATAGTTCGACGCTTGAATAATGGCCTTCAATTTCAGATGTATGGTTCTCTCCTCCTGCGGACAATATCGGCATGATCGGCGAGGTATTCACACTCAAATGCATTATTTCGGACATCGCCGGTCTATCAGAAGTCCGAATATGGCAGGATGACGGATCGGCAGTGAGCCTTACATACAGCCAGAACCGCGTCAGCAGCACGTCATCTCGTGTCCATGTAGATACGGAAATGAGCTCAATCGACAATTCGAGTGCCACCGTTTATGTGACGTTCGATACGATCGAATGTTCTGATGGTGGCAACTACTACTGCGAAGGTGTTGGCGACGTCACTGAAGCAGCGATGACGCAGCTTAACATTACCCGTATGTTTATGGAATTCCTCCAGAGTATATTTAATATACGACGTTTGGCCCGGACATATGTACACGTTTGCTATTAAATACTTATTATGTTATTGTACCTGTTTGACATGTTCAGTCAAGTACAGTCTGGATTTGATCCAGAAAATAACGATTGCCTATTGTTTACAAATCACTTACACATCGCTCGTTTAAACATCATTTCCTAATTAGAAACAACATAAATGATGTCGAAACGATGGTTTGAAAGGAACGACAGGTGTTCAGATACTTACTAGTTGAAAGCCGGGTATTTAAATATTTAAATGAAAACGAATTATACAAGTACAACAAATGATAACCATTTATATGCATATATTTAAAATAGTTAAAAGTCAGGTAGTTATTATAAGCGAAAACATAGTTTTCAAGTGTAAAACAAACGATAATCGTCGCGATGCATATCTTTTTCCATTCGTTTTCGTTTGTTTCCTTTGAGACCCTTCAACAAAATTTAATTCGCTGTAGTTGCCTGATAAACACATTTACTATCTAGCATGTAATATATGTTTACTGTATTTGCCTTGACTATTCCACTCAATGACAAGCTGCATATACTACATGTGTAGTAAATATTTATTGAAGTAAATAATTTACTTACGTACACTAATATCAGGCATCGGCGAAACTTATCGTACGTGTTTCGCAAACTTTTCCTGATACAGCAAATATTTGTTGAAGGTTCCCAAACGAAACAAACCGAAACGAATGGAAAACGATCGTTTTGTACAAAGATATGCATATAAACGAGTATCGTTTGTTTCTTTGTACTTGGAAATGGTGTTTTCGTTTAAATACGCGGTTTTTAAAGCGAAACTCCCGTATTCTAGGTCGTAAAATAACGAAAAAAAACAGTTCGTCCTTTCTTCAGATTAAGACATTTTTCTGGCGAAATAAATATCGATATACCATTACATTTTTATATCAAACGTGAATTGCCAGTTTGACATTAGGGGCGATAAATGTATTTCCTTAAAATTTTAACGGAAACAACTACTAGTATGTATTATCTGTATTTATTTTTTGATGTGCAATGATAATACATTATAATATGTTGCTAACAATATTTATTCAGGTAAAGCATTTAGTTAATATAATTAAAAAAAATGTATTGCCTCATTTGCATATCAGAATAGCATAATACAAGCCTGAGTCTCTATCAGTAAATTAAATATTACTAAATGATTATATATGTATACATGGGCAGTGGCAATATTAAAACTGGTGGAATAGATACACAATAATACACTTATTTAATTTCTATAAAAAAAATGTTCTACCTAGAACAGAAATGACCACAACTGTAACTATTTAAACGCCTGTATTTTTTTTCAATCGCTTTGACATCGTGTTCGTTGCTTTTAATTAGAAAACGATGTTTTCGTTGATTAAACGAAAATATCGTTGTCTAACTATAAAAACGAAAACGATGTGAAAACGATGGGTGAACGATAGGCAGTCGTTTGTTTGTTGGACCAGAAACAAATCGGGACTGCACGCTAATAAAATGATATATCAAGCATCGGCGAATATCGTAATTCCTGACGGATATACTTGATATGAGTGATTTGTTTATTACAGGGAGACCTGGTATACCCGTGTTTACACCGTCTTCAGAGGCGGTCGAAAATCAGGCACCCTGGGGAGGCTATGAGGCAATGTGCACAGGCCAGATGGGATTTCCCTGGTGGGAGCTGATCGTGGAAACTAATTTGACCGGCTCATTCGTGGAATTCGGATTTACGCCAAAATTCTACAAGTCCGTGAGTGCCAAAGACCCTGGTCAGTGCATTGCGACGACTACGGTCAAGTTTCCCTTCACATATACCAGCGAATGGAACGGTGTGTCAATCAGATGCGTGACAAGAAACGGGGTGGACGAACCACTGGTATCCGAGCCGTATGTTGTTCAAGTTATACCAGGTATAGTTTATTTATTTTATAACGATTAAAACGTAAATGTTTCGGTTGGCACAAATGGGGCGTAATGGTGATCCTTAATGTGGGTGTGTATGGTTATTTTTCCATATAATGTATATAATGGAATTATTTACATTACGTGTATTTACATATATGACTCACAGTTGGAAGACTCGGACCTATGACCCAGGCTCATTTGAAAAACGTTTCCCCACCCACACATTTAAATACACTTTACATTACAGCCTTTCCAAAGTAAGAAACAGCTTCGCAAAAATGCCGTATTTCGGGCTCGCTCAAACACCACACATTTCGATTTTTCTATTGACTTATGTCTCTGGTAATCGATAAATGTCTTAGGTCTTAAAATATATTCACTTCAAGCATATGCTTTTAGAATTTCGTTAGTTACGCGCAAATTAGCTACCACAGATGATAAATGTATGTCCGAATAAATGTCACACATTTTTGTGTGCTGGGGAAGCATAAATTACGTGTTAAATAGGGCCGAAATCCCATTACAGTTTAACATATTAACGTGGATCACTGCAATAAACATCAGTAACGCAAATGTTACTATTTGTGACTAATATGTAAGTATTATACACTTACCTTGAATTATCTAAAACGTCCTTATTTTTTTATTTGCGTCCGAACATTTCGACATAGCCTTCCGTGAACTTTACCTTCGGATTTATTTGCTATATTCGCAGACTGGTCAATTATGACGTCACGGGAAAACCTGAAATGGAGTATCATAAATATTCTTATATTTGTTCAACCAATCAGGTGGCAATGTGTGAAGCGTGTTGTTTGAGATTCTTTCGGACAGCGAAATTCCTCTGTGACGTTGGTAGCTAAAATGCGCTTAACTAATAATATACTAAACACAGACGTTTAAAGAGAATATTCTTGGGGCACTAATGCCACAGACGTAACTCAGCAGAAACATCGAAACTTGCTGTGTTTGAGCGAGCCCGAAATTAAGCCTATCTAGGGCATTTTCACAAACTCTTGTCTACCTTAGAAAGTACTACAAGGTATAGTGTATGGAAATCAATGGGTGGGGTAATTTTCGTAAACAATTTTCGTTTCTCTTTGTACGTGAAACGATGTTTTCTTGTAGATATCTGGCATTCAATTATTGAAACGCCCGTCGTTTCTTTCAACGCATCGTTTTCGTTGCGTTTAATTAGAAAAAGATGTTTTTGCTCTTTTAAACGTGTCACGTGTAAAACACCGAAGCCATCGATTTGTAATTATGCGAACGACAACGATTTAAAAACGATGTGTAAACTATCTGGGCTGTACGTGAGAAGAAATCTCGACTTTGTCTTACACAGATCGTGTGTAGGATCAAAGAGACGAAGCCTACCTGCCGTAAGACCAGCGCACAATTAACTCGCTAAACACAGATACCCATCCACACAACCGCGATGTAATAGTTTAGCAAGCTGATGAAAAGGAACAGCCATATTAATTATGAAGAAAGATCATTATAATTTAGATACGTCATGCGATTTTATACCTAAGAACATTTGCGATATCTCAAGAAAATTATTTGCAAAAACTTACGATATTTTCTGTAAATGAAGTTGACAAAGTGTTTCAATGCAAATAAATTCGGAATAGGTACACAATCACATGGCGTGTCTCATTATATTCAGTCTTCAACCATTTGTATACAATTCTCAGTGCTATATTATTGGTAATGTTGCAAGTTTGTGTTTGTATTATTCGCATACATTTTTTTGTGCAAGAAACTAGCTGCCAAAATTGACGTCCAAATAAACTGACATGTGCAAGAAATATCAAGTTTAATCAAGCTCGGCTTGGAAATGCTATAATTTCCGGCTAATCTCGGAATTTATACTCGTTCTCTACAGTGAATTTGAAATATACTCGCTTCCTAGATCTACCTGATAAACTTGATATCTAACTGCACTAGCCTGGTATTCTGTCTACAATGAAATATACGCGTTTTCTAGACGCATCTGATATACTTGATATCCAAATAGTCCTGACCGGTTTTCTCCATTTACAGCGAACTTATGTGACAACAAGGCGGGCGCTTTTCCCCACCCACACCTGTGCAATTATAAACTTTCTTGCACGTCTCAGGGGACGAGATCGGAGAAATTGTGTGATACGTCTGAATGCTACAATTTCCAGTCGCTTGCATGTCAACCTTGTGAGCTCACCAATTCCTGTCTGACAGGTAATATACGTGACTGTGACTGGAGAAATGGAGCTTATGGGATGTGTGACCAGTGTAGCTCCTGATCAAATAGCACACTTTTGTAGCAATGCTCTGTATTACTTGTGTTACATTGATGAAATGGCGAACGGTGCAGATCCTGATCAGACTGTGCGGATGCACAGGCTGATCTGGATCTACACTTGTCGCTAAACCCAGAAGCACCTTTTCCCCAGTGACAGCCACATACATGTACATTTACACTACAGCCTGAGATATTCTTGCCAATACCGGTAAATTCTTTAATTTCATAATCCTTATATCTAGTGTTTGAAAAAAAGCAGATTGATTGACCGAGCATGAGCTGTGCTACAGCTCAGGCTCAGTCAATCCAGCTGCTTGGTTGCGAGTTGAGATGGCCAAGTTCAGAAGCCTTGACATCAGCAGTAGCCGATTTCACAAACATTGCTAAGTATACTTATCTATCTAAGTATGCTTTGAGGGAGTAATTATTTACGTTCGTATTTTTATTTAGATGCATTATTTCACATTGAACAATACGCCTGCTTATATTTGATGATTAATATTAGGTGCTTTCATATGCTTTATTTATTACATACCCCAACCATTGTTTTGATTTGAACATATTTTATTTCGTTCAATAAAAGTACACTTATTAATGAAAGTATGTATATATAGAAACTTATAGGCTAGATAAGTATACTTAACTCGGCTGAAGGGCACGATTAACGCAGGCGGTTGTGTACAAGTGAGCTATCATCACGGGTGTTCAAGTATAGTATGATGGGCATTAATTCCGTGTGTTACTGTTGGTTTCCGATAAAGTGGCGAGGACAAAGGTCACAGGTGATTCAATATTAAACCATAATAGGTAAAGTAGGTCTGTTAAAAATGCAAAACCGACATCATAGACTTTGTGCCACCAATAACCGCCCCCCCCCCACTCCTCACCATTGGGGGATTTTTGGGTGAATAAATGGCGGCAATATTTCAGTCTGATCAATATTAACTGGATACATTGCTATAATTCAGTCACGGTTTGAATTTAAAATGATTTACAATTATTATACACCTTGCATTTGATTAAATCAGCAAATGGCAATATATTTCAAAATGACTGCCGAAATAGGCTGTTTCGCAACTGTTTTTTGCGAATCGCGTGCTGGTACGAACGCTTACAGGCATTCATGAAGTTGAAGCACATATACATTGCTTTCCCTGATAATACATATAAATTACAGGAGACAGTAATGGAATATCCTTCCACAAGTGTCAATAAAGTCAAAATGGCCACCAAAATGTTCTTGTTTTTTTCGTATCCTTTACTCTATAGAGCTGTTTTAAACAACATTGCATGTATATACTGCATGTGTCCATACCCGTTTGATATATAAATAGAACCACTTAATAATATATATTGATACAGCTATACAATTCTATCATTATATTTTCTCATTTCCCACCAAAATAACCAGATGTTCAATAATATTGACGATGAAGCTGCAGCTTTCACTAATTAAACAACAATAAATTGCTATGCATAGAGTGCGCTATTCTGTTTATTTTCAAACACAAATATGGATGGATTTCTAACAATTTGACTATTGAAGGAATTTTTAATTCAAAGTATTTTCAAAATGTATTGACTGTTGGCAATGCATACACTGTTATTAATGAGCTGTCTCGGTAATGTGATTGGTAACAAGCACACTTCTCCGAATTAGGCAAGCATTGTGATCATTAGCCAAGGCATTACATGTATGTTGGATGGTACATTGTATGATGGATGATTATTTAAAGTATGTATGACTTTCTCCAACAGTAAGAATCCTAAATATGTCTTCCCATGTGCCAATAACTTAAATTAACATTTGTTCGTGAGTTGCAAACATTTAAAATAAATACAATACATGGTAACGGTATACTTACAATTAATGCAGTCACTGATGTATTCAGTTCTACATTAGACACGTGTGCTGTATCTATTTTTATTCCACCGGGTTTCGAAGAAATGCGTGGCATATAGTATTTGGACCGTCCGTCTGTCCGTCTGTCCGTCTGTCCATCCGTCCGTCCGTCCGTCCGTCCGTCCGTCTGTCTGTCTGTCCGTCCGTCCGTCCGTCACACTTTTCGGTTAACCCCTTTGTCACAGTTTCTTAAATATGCTGCAGGTGGCATCCGCGTTCGACAGACGCATTTCTTGTTCTAATTAAACATGATTGAAACTAATATACCCAAAATGTATTCACGTAGAGCGGCACAATGACTGTCAGTTTCAAGATGACAATCAACATGGCCGCTTTTGCAATTAGGATGTGATATTGACGGTTCTATATATACAATATTAATACAGCTGCAATTTGATACAATAGTTGATTATACCCGTACCCCGAGGAGGTTCCGCATCTTGTCTTGTGCTGACACTATAACGTGCTAACCCATAGAATGTCCATGTACTTGGATACATGCCTCTGGTTGCTGTAGTAATGGAAAGTGTCCATCGCGAGTGTACTAAATTTGAAAGACAACCTTAGGGATTGTTGCTTGGATTCAATGCCACATAGGGGTATATGTATGTAGATTTATGTTACAAAGACATGCATATTAGCTACAAACTACTTGTAGTATGCATATGCTAAACAGGTAAATATAATTCTACATTCAGGAACAAATGTCTTTTAGGTCATTAATAGAATTACATTGTCTGTTGTCAAACTGAGAAACATATATTCCGAGGAGATCAAAGATTCTGACCGCCTGTATAAATGTTTGAATGTCATGTAGACATTAGTTCAACTGCATAGTAAATCCAAGTTTAATATGTCCATATAGAGGCTATGTGATATTGTTAGATGACATTTCGATACATTGCATAATAGGTTGTGTGGATACATTTACACAAACCTGATTCTGACCGCTGCGTAAATAGTTAGAGTGATATGTAGATATTAGTTCAATTGCACAGTCAATCCAAAATTAGTGTGTCTCGATAGAGGCTATGTGATATTGTTTAGATGAACATGTTGATACATTGCATAATATGTTGTGGATATATGTTTATTATTTATGGGATTTAAACGCATATTGATGGTCATATAAGTGTGTGTGGCAACATATGGTAACACATGAGCTTGTGTAATATAAATAATTTAGATTCTGTCAATTGATAAATTCGGAGATTTATTGAAAATTGATACACCCTTTGTGTAATAGTATTCTCCTAGTGATGTATTAACTTTCATCTGGGTCATCTTTGGAATAACAGAGCCACTAAATACGGTCTCCTGTTGTATGTTGTAGTTATATGTATGCAGGTCATAAGCGCATGCTTTTAAAGCTAGACTAGATTGATTGCTGAATACCCGAGAATGGCTTTGTCAAACTACATACATACTAATATACTAATATATATACTATACCGTATGTACTGTAACAAACGCAAGCGTGCGGTCTTACGATTTGTTGTTGTGTCAGGATGGGTTATGGAGAGTCAATTGAAGATGTTTATTCAGGTATTCAGTTTATTATCTGAGTGTTATTCTACAACAAAACCATGACGGGTACTGGTTACAATCAGGTGACGACTACTGGTCACTGGCGAGAATACGCCACATAGATGTTATCCTTTGCTCTTTTGAGCTGAACCATTCGATCCTAGCCAATTGGGTTGTATTTATAGGTTTTGAAACTGTACCACATGATGTCACTTGACCAATCATGATAATTGGGCGTCGGGCAAATCTGTCGAAAATGTCAGCCATCTTACCAGATTTGCGAGATCGCCAAAAATGACGTCATCACCATGAGACTTTTAACAATTTCACACATTAAAACAGCTCAAAACCTATCTGGCACATCCCATATATGTAGTTTGTATATTTATCTTGGTATTTACAAAGATAATCAAGAGTGGTTCAGTGATTTGATAACTTTATGGGACAATTTTTTCAAAATTGAGCGCCACTTCAACTTGATTTTATGCTTAGAATCAACAAAAACAGGAATTTACAATCTGAAACTTTGTGTAAATGTCGTCTTACACAATAATTAGGATTTACAAACCAAACCTCGTGAATATCTGATTAAGTAGCCTTAATTTAGCAATTCTAATGTGCTTCTCAGGATCTGTCGGATTTGGCAGATCTGCCAAACATGGCCGCTGTCAGAGAGAAATCATGAACATGTCAACTTGCCAGACTTGGAATGTAAACAAATATAGGACACAATAGGCATGCAGAATGTGGGTCAAGACTCTCATAAGATATTCCTTTTCGCAAGAAAGAGTGAACTAGTCATTGAAACACTTCCATCGTCCTAAGAATAAGACTGCCAGACACTGTTAGCAAGGTTGCCAGACATGTTTGTCAGTCTTTCCACAATTCTGTCAAGTTGCCAGATTTCTTCCTGTGACCATAACAGCTATCAGGCATGTTTGTCTTAGATAAAATGTGAAATTATATACCTGAATTACCATTATATTAGCTACAGAGTGTAAATATGTCAATAATAATACCATAGCTAACTTGTGAAAATAAGTCATATACCCCACCCACTCACTTTGAATGGTGGTTATAATTACACTCAGGTTCTATTCTGTTATAGTACTGTAGCTGCTTTTATGGCCATCAGTTATATAATTATATACATCAGTTTGGAGGACATATTCATCCTTGATACTTTTAAACATGTGTTATATATTAACTTGGCACAGTATGAAACGCAAAGACTACATTTAAGCGATGTTGTCGTATATATCTCTGTAATCTATTATCTAAATGCTATACCGGTAAATGCCAATCTGAACTATTACAAGTTGATTACATACCTACACCAGTTTTGTAATTTGGTAATTTGACACAACAGGTGTAGCGTAACACATGTGAAACACTTAAGAACACTCGATGTTCAAAACAACATTTTATATATGCGTAAATAACAGCTATTTGAAGACAGTAGATTTTCAGAGCACATGCATGTTTTTAGAAATATCACGCACCTTAAATATATGTGTTTATATACAAATTATGAAATGGTATATCAACATTACAGGTTAGCAAATGTTACTATTAAGAAATCCTGGTGAAATATGCCTGACTTTTTAACATTGTATCATCGACAGCAGACATCAGATAATCGGCATATATGCAATGGACATGTCTAATGAGCACTACTAGGTACCATTGGCACAGATGAAATAAAAAGTACAATACCTTTATGGAGTTATTTATGTAGATGTTTTGCCATTGCAATTCAGTGGATGGGGTAATAAAACATTCAAAATTCTTCCTCTGAATTGCAAGATAGTATTTTAATTGAACTTTATTCCATTGTATAACACATACGAACATATCTGAAAACGTACACAACTTCCATATCAGTTATTTCAAAATTAACGATAAAAAATAGTCGAATTTCAATGAAAATTGCGATTTTTCACAATTGCAAAGTCTGAGGGTGGTATACTTCTACATGGTGGGAAATGTTCTTCCAATTGAATGTAGTGTTGGTTCGAAATATATTCAAACACTGTTCAGGCATAACTGAATCAATGTGTCACGTTTGTTGCTACGTATTTTCTAAAAAAGAAATTGACACTCAAATCATACCTGTATCACACCAACAACGTCAAGCACTCCATGGGAAATGCATGCATGATCAAGTAAAGTTTAATAGATAACAATGCACCTGTTATTTAATTATCTACTTAACATACAAGCATTGTTATACATATGTGCACCTATATATACCTGTGGCCAATGCATATATTCCGTTTCTGATGCTTGTAGCGAAGTGGTTACAGTTACATTTTTAAAACTAATTTTTCGTTTAGGGTTGTCGGTTCGACACCACCACTGTGTTACATTTTTTATAATTCAATGTTGTCCCTCACTTCATAGTCCCAGATATTTGCAGCGGTTAGTACTCAACGTTTCTTTTAACATTATTTAATGTACCTCTTCGAAACATTTTGTTGTACATTTGTTCAAAAACTGATATATACGTACATTGTATATTGCAATAATGACGTTTTAATAGTATTAGTTACATAAAGAGTCAACGGCTACATCCCTATAAAGCTAAAATAGACACAGTCCGCTGACCCCGTGACGTCATGTGGTGCCTTTTCGATTTCATCAGAAACCAACAGTACATGTCGCAATGTTATTATATTTGTATCGTTCAGCAATACTAGTGGTTACGTAATGTATACTTGTGAATGAAACCAGGATATTGTCATTTTGACGTGCCGTTGAATAATTATTGTTTTGCTTACACGTTAAGATTCATAACATTGTAAGGACAGTTCATATCTTCTTTTAGGTGCTGATTTTCTTAACAAACATAACGGTTGCCTTACTTACAGCTATACGCATATATACGCGAGTTTAGCAAGTAATGTACATATGTTATTTTGACAGACATTAGCCCTTAAAAAGCTGAATTAAATGGTAGTGTCTGATACATGTATGTATCAGTTACCACCAAATTTATTAAGAAACACATAGTTGTGTATCATTTTAGAATCTTTTTCGATATAAATGGTTCTACAATAATGCCAAACTGTGTTTTAATTCAGAAGAAAGACAATATATGAATCCTCCACAATTATCTTTAATCATCTATTGTAACCCACTTTGATATGTTGTTTTTAGCCAGGTTTTTTGAAAAAAAATCCAGGCTATTGGATTGGCGAAAGCCGGGCGGGTGGGCGGGCGGGCGGCGGGCGACGGGCGGGCGGCGGGCGGCGTCCACAATCAATGTTAAGTTTTCGTGTTTGAGTCCATTTCTTTGTTACTGTACCACCTAGGACCACCAAACTTTCACAGCTTCAAAATCAAGGGGTGCCCACCACATATCACTATCCAACATGTTACTTTTTTTTTAACTTGACCCATTTTTTCCGCGCAATCGACTTAGCCATTTTCAATGTTAACTTTTCGCGTTTTCAATGTTAAGTTTTCGTGTTTAAGTCCATTTCTTTGGTACTGTACCACCTAGGACCACCAAACTTTCACAGCTTCATAATCAAGGGGTGCCCACCACATATCACTATCCAACATGCCCCCAATCTATCCAACATGTTACTTTTTTTTTTAACTTCACCCATTTTTTCCGCGCAGTCGACTTATCCATTTTCAATGTTAAGTTTCCGCGTTTACAATGTTAAGTTTTCGTGTTTAAGTCCATTTCTTTGGTACTGTACCACCTAGGACCACCAAACTTTCACAGCTTCATAACCAAGGGGTGCCTACCACATACAACTATCCAACATGTGACCATTTTTTTTACCTTCACCTATTATTTCTACGTAATTGACTTAGCCATTTTCAACGTTAACTTTTTAACGTACGTCTGGTTAGAGTTTTTTGGTTAAAACTTTTTCGTTATACTATATCTCTGCAACTGCTTCGCCCATTACCTTGAAACTTCACATGGGTGTTTATCATCATCCATATTTTTATTCTAACCTCCAACCGTGCGGCCCCTGTGCCCAATGTCAAGGTCAAATTGCTTTGAATTTTTTTGTTAAAGTTTTTTCGTGTACTATATCTCTGCAACTGCTTCACCCAATACCTTGATACTTCACATGGGTGTTTATCATCATTGTCGCACCTGCTTGCGGAAAGCGCGATCCTGTGCCCAATGTCAAGGTCAAATTACTTTGAATTGTTTTGTTAAAGTTTTTTCGTGTACTATATCTCTGCAACTGCTTCACCCAATACCTTGATACTTCACATGGGTGTTTATCATCATTGTCGCACCTGCTTGCGGAAAGCGCGATCCTGTGCCCAATGTCAAGGTCAAATTACTTTGATTTTTTTTGTTAAAGTTTTTTCGTGTACTATATCTCTAGTAATATAAAGGGAGTCAAAATGATACCACCTACGGTGGCATCATTTCCACCCCCATATACTACTCCAACCACCCCCTAAAAATAAAAAATTAGTTAACGAGGAAATTATCTCCCACCACCCCGAAAAATCCAAAATTGGTGTCATAAATACATCATGTTGTTTTCACGTCCAATTGAACATATAAAACAATAGTCTTAAAAAGGATTTATTTTTATCTCGTTGTCATAAATACATCATGTATTTTTCACATCCAATTGAACATATAAATCCCATAGGTTATAATAAAATATTATAACAAAATGGATAATAAAATACACAACGAATTGGAATTTTGTAATGACTTTTATGGAGAATTTTACGCTGTTTCTACAGTATTAAAACACTGTAAAATGATAATAATATGTTGTATCGAATACAGCGTAATTTATTAAGCTGCGATAAAAACGTTGCATTTACAATATTAAACCGGCAATTATGTCGCCGGTATAAGGATCAAATTTGTGTAATGAAGCGACTAAATAGGATCAATTGGATAGGAGAAACACTACCGAAATATTATCAAACTAATTTTATAAAACAGTTTAAAATCAAAGATTCGTTGACGGATATGCGTTTCTACGATATCGCTTTTAACGAAGAAATTGGAAAATTATTAGAAGAAATTGGAAATTATTAGAAGAAATTGGAAATTGAAAAAATTATTATTGAACAGAACTAATTTATGTTATAATCACACCAAGCAGACGACAATGTTTCAATTACACGTGTTATGAACATGTAAATTAGGTGTCCCACCTTACACGTATATTAAGTGTCCATTTTATAGAGAGATTTACACAATTACGTCTTCCGGATGGAAAATAAACACACTGTAATATAATAATACAAACACGGATATTGATAGCCTTATCGATGGTATGTAAACGGGCTATCAATTTACACAGGTGGTGTGTAACAGTTTATAAACACTTAGTGAGGGTTATATTTCACGAATTTCCGGGATGATTCG
>CM055278.1:20281809-20417942 GCA_029237695.1 Conchocele bisecta | reverse complement strand
GATTGCCACGATTAAAGCCAAGTATTATGGCGAGCCATCCGACCGTCTTTGATAATATAGATAGCAAGTAAGAAACGATACTTCCGATCAGTCCAGGTAGTGCGGCAGCCAACTTTCCTGCTAATTTAGCCAGGAGATTGGCGAGGGCTTTTAGTTGTTTTTTTATCCATTCTTTTACCCCACCGGATGGTGCTGGTGCTGGTGCTGGAGCTGGTGCTGGAGCTGGTGCTGGTGCAGCACCGGCATTGACAGCTACAAATAGAGACAACATAGATAGAATTAGGGTCGATATAATCATGCTGAAAGCCGCGATGACGGTTATTATCGTGACGCCCTTCTCTCTGAACAGAGTGCGAATACGCGCACCGAGTGTAGTGTCCTCGTGCAGGACCCTCGAGATTGTTTCGCGGCTCCGACTTAATTGACCGGAAAGCGTCTCACGGTTAGTTGAGGCAGCCTCCAATCGAGCCTCTCTTTCGTCCCGCAACGACCGCAGGAGTTTGTTGATCCGCTCGGTAGATTCTCTATCGCCCGTGCTTGCTTTATTTTTCTTTCTTCTAGAGCGATATGTTTGTCAGCGCTGTGAGTTTGGAGAGGTTATTGACTAGTTCGCCCCGAGTTGTTTGCAGAACCTTATCGAGTCCCCGGAGTTCGCGAAGAGGTAACGGTGCGTCAAACTTCGTGCCGTTTATTTCGTTGACCGTGGTTTCAATCGTGTTAATGACGTCGGTGGCTACGCGAGGGATCTCGCTGAGCTCGATCGTTTCTATAGTGGCGGCCGTCTTCTCCAGCGTTTCGTCGGTAGACTGTAGGGTTTTTACCATTTTTGTAGGCAGCGGCGCCTGAATGTCGTCGAGCACTCCGAGAGCTCGAGCGAAGATTACTCCATATCGATTCAATGAAGAGGGTTTGAGGAACTTGTTTGGGTTGTTCTTGTACGTCAGCAACTTCCAGGTATTACCCCATTTAACCCACAGGTCTCCTCTTTTAGTGCTGCGAAATTCCAACGTGGCGGAGATGCCGCGTTTAGACACTATACGCTCCCACCGTTTCACCAGAGTTTCCGTTTCCTTGGTAGACGCCAGCTCCTTCTTGGAGATCCCCTCAGGAATCTTGGCACCGCCCGCCCATGCCGGAGTTTTGGATTTGGCCTCCCACGTTTCGAAATGTGTACTCGCCTCGGGCGGGTGCTCTATGAAGGACGTTTCGTCGAGCATATTATCGAAGTAGTCATCACCGTCCAAGCCCTCTCCGCGGCTATATGGATCGATATCATCATCATCATAATCATCATCATCTACTAGGTAATCTTCTCGGTCGCCCGTAGTGCGATCGAATTCGTCCATGCCAATATCGAGACCAGCCATCTTTAATAATTATTATTATATTAAAGACAAAACAATACAGGTTTAATAGTTTCAATAAAATTAATTATGTCTTCGAGTCAATACGGTCGCAAACTCAATCCATACCGCAGACTGCGTGAGCCCCTCGGGGCAAAAGGCGTGAGACAGAGTGTCGTTATTACGAACAACCCATCGACGATCGACCAGAACCAGCAGCTCTTAGTCCGCTTCCCCAACCTCGGAGCTAACGACGTCATTGTGCCGGGTACTGTTCGCCTCGCTTTCACTATTTCGCTAACGTCGACGGACGCGGACCGAACCGTCGTTCAGAACCTGGGTCGCGCCATCGTCAAGAAGACCATGATAAAGATTTCTGGTAATGAGGTGATGTCGATCGACGACAGCGACGTCTACCATTGCTATCAGGACCTGTGGAAGACGTCACACGAGCGTGAAAATGCTGTCTATCAAGGTATTGACACCAGCAAAAATAAGAACGTAACCAAACTTAGAATCGGGGCTGCTAACAAGGTAGATAACAACGCTAGTGACAACGCGGTCGCGGGCGCTTACGGCAACCGCTTCTACATCCCGCTCGACTTTGAGTTGCTGGAGAGTCACATGCCCTACTATCAGAGCGCTTTGGCTGACCGCCTCGAATACGAACTAACGTTCAACGACTACGGCCGAGTTATCATAGCCACCGACATGTTATCGACGTATACGATCGATAATGTTTCGCTGGAGTACGACATGGTCACGATGCCCGAACTCGCGCGATTGATCAGAACCCAGTACGCCGGGCGCGTTGCCATACTTTACGACCGAGTACTTCGCCATCGCAAGATGCCGAAAGACAAAAGCGACACATTGTGGAATATTAATGTCAACGTACCCGCTCGCTCGATGAAAGGTATACTGATGTTGTTCGAGGAGGCTCGGGTAGCGCTCGGTGTTAGAAAAACCGACAGATTCTATAACCCCAAAATCACGAAGGTAGAGGTGACGATCGAGGGAGTCCCCAATCAACTCTACAGCGCGGGTCTTCGCGCGCACCAGCAGTGGGACGAAGTAAGAAAGCAGTTTGCTGCCGGCTCTAAGCGCTCTCCGAAGGTTGCAGCAGTTGCCAAAGACCTACATCTCTCGGCCGTCTCCCTCGCAGAGTTCCTGAATACCAAATACGCGTTATGGCTAGACATGCGAGCCAGCGACGATGACCAAATACACGGCAGCGGACGCCAAGTTGAGAACGCTAGCGAGGGTGTGACGATCCAGATAACCAAAGAGGCGGACGGAGCCGGGCCATTGAACGTGTACTTATATATAATTACAGACGCACAACTCAACATCGAAGATGGCCGATACGTTTCAGCACTCTACTGATTTAATAAAAAAATCATCTAACGTTTTATTAATTAATAATTTTGAAAAAATTAAGAAAAGAAAATTAGCAATCAATACCAATTCACGATTGGAGATGCCCACTCTGCCATAATATGTGGGCAGACAGGATGTGGAAAAACGGTTTTCATCCTCGACTTGCTCGAGGGCTCCTACCGCGATGCCTTTCGTCATATTGTGATCCTGTGTCCCACTGTGCGGCACAACGATACTTATCAGCGGCGCCCGTGGATATGTACCGACCCTGAGGTATACGTTATTGACCCGGGTGATAGGCTTTCACGATTGGTTGCGTGGTTTATACCCTAAAATTGATTCCAGGGTGAGGCCCACCCTATTATCGTGATTGACGATTGCTCGGCCAAGGCGGCGATGACCAAAAAAAAGGACATGCTCTCCGAGCTCGCATTTTCTGGCCGCCATGCGAGGCAAAGCGTATGGATCTCCACTCAAAAATACAACGCCGTCCTCAAGGATCTGCGCGAGCAAACGAAATGGGTCGCCCTCTTTCACTGCAAGGACCGAGACTCATTCGATGACTGTCTTCGAGAGAATGACGTTATCCCAACGCGCGAGGAGCGCCTGCAGGTTCGACAGATGCTTTCCGAAACTAAGCACTCCAAGCTTCTGCTAAAGACTGATCAACCAACTGCTTATAAAGTTATCAATTAATTAATAATTTTGAAAAATTACAAAGTAATAAACTATTGCAACGCTTAACAATGCTTAGCAATTGCTGAACAATGCTGAACAAATGCTGAACAATGGTTAACAATGGTTAACAATGTTAACAATGTTAACAATTTTCTGCTCCGCTGCGAGCTTTGTTGCGAGCATAATGGTGATCATAAGTATCGGGTGGTGCCCTTGGCAATATGTTAAAGTGATGAGACTTGTTAGAATAGTTAAATTATTAATTTTGAAAAAAATGAACTGCGACGAACTTCTCGATCAGCTAATGGAAGAAACCTCAACTCCGACTGCCAAAGATAATGAAACATCAACTCCGACAGAGCAATCGGGATCAACTCCAATTCCAACGGCAGTTGGTATTGGGTTGAGTGCAACGACTCCGAATGAAAATGAAAATGCGGCGCGACGCGAGCGTCTAGCTGCGCTGGTTGCTGGGGGACAATCGGAGCATTATCTAGGTAGGCGTCTCTCAGTTTGTCAGGTGGATAAGATGTCAGATGCGGAGATCGATAAAATGTATGCGCGATACGAATCCAAATTGGGAGCAGAGATGACAAAAACTCTCGGATCGGCGGCTATTCATTTGTACGCTACCGCCGTTAGTAGACTTCTCCCTATACCAAACACCGAAGGGTTGATTCACGATCTAGAGACTGACCCTTTTATAGGACACACTCTTAGAACGGCATGCTGCTCAATTTATCACAAGTTTGGAATGTACTTAGCTCCACTAACAACCGCGTTGACCACGGGTAAACACTGTCAATTTGGGTCATATATTGCCCACGAACTATAAGCCCTGAAAATGATGACACAAGACACACCCACGAGAGTGACGGAGTTGAACCAGATTGCTCCAACACAATCGAACCAGATTGTTACTCCGCCACTGGATGACATACCGCATATAAAAAATCCTAAAAGACAGGCAGCTGGGCGGGCGGCGGCTGCCACCCGAAAAGTTAAACAAGATAAAATACTCGCCGAGCTTCGAGAGGCTAAACAGTCGTTACAATCGGGGACGGAGACAGCAAAACATCTGAAGACAGAGCAATCGGGTTCAACAACACCCCAAATTCATAAATTAGAAGCACACCCAAATTCTTTGAATTTGTCACCCAATACCAACTGCCGTTGGAGTTGGACTGAACCCCAATTCACGAATTGGAGTTGGTTTGTTGGTGGTAGTCTGGCAGTTGTTGGTGCCCTGTGCGTGTGGAAATACCCGAAAAAACAACCAGCCAGTGTTCAGAAGAAACACCAAGCATCAACAATGTTGAATTTGGATGCGCCCCATTTAAACATTGATCTCGACCCCTTTTATATGCAATAATTATTACAATGGCTGAACAAGATGGTAAAATGTTAGTGAATGCGCTTTATCACGCCGTGGTGATATCGGGTTTCAGTATCGGGTATGCTCGACTATCAAAGATGGCCCTAGGAGGAACCGCTCCCAAATTGGACTTTACTGTGAGAGACGTAGGGCTCGCGACCTTAGATGTAGCGGCCGCAGTTTGGACCCGAGATTATCTAGTTAAAGCTGGAATTCTACAAGTTAATATATGGAAATAAATGGCTTCAATCGCAGTAATAGTAGGTGGTGCGCTTGTAAACGCATTGGCGTTCAGCGGTAGCAACTTTATATTCTCTAAAATGAAAAGCTCGAACGTGGATGAGGAGCGTAAGCGTCATGATTTAGCTGTAGAACAACTCAAATAGCGCAAAGGAAGCGTGGTCGAAAAAACGAACCGCCCATCTGGACTGGGTCAATGAAGAGCTTCGCCGCGAAAATCACGCCGCGCAAACTTTTCAGAACGTTGAAGAAGCCGACCGCGAGTACGCGCTGGCATATCCGCACAAAAGTCTCGATCCAATGGATCCCGAGCCCAACTTTCAGATTTCTATGTACCGTCAGAGGCCCAAAAGGACCGCGAGATCGCGTTCATCGTCGTGGGAATGGGTGTGGTGGGTCTCGCCGGCTATTATATTCAATCGAGATTTTAAATTAATTAATTAAAACAATTTTTTTTTATATATATATATATAGAACGATGTTAGTTGACGAACTTTATGACGCTATGATCGATGTAGGCTACACTGCCCAAAAACATCGTTTACGTGGTGCAAAGAGTATGATTCGTCTGGCCCGAGATTCTCTCGAGACGTGGCGCGAGGACGAAAAAGAGGCCACCCTTTTCGCAAAGCGGATGTTAGATTCCTCCACCAATCCTGGGGGATTGGACTCCCAATCGAGATTGGATGAATTAGATTCCCCTCTCCTGTTCCAACCCAAACGCGATTGGGGCTGCAGCGAAACTTCCAACAAAGGTTTATTATTAACGACGCAGTTACCGGACGAACTGGCGAGGGCATGTTGGAGATTAGTCCGATATATTAGAATACTTCGCATACGATGAACACACGCAAACTTGATACCAAACTAAGGCGCAAGCTGTCGAATACATACTATAGCCCACGCGGCTACTGGAAGGGACTCGCGGCCATCAAGAACCTCGAGGCGGCGACCAAGGTTTCAGAAAACGCTGTCAAGGAATGGCTCAAGAAGCAGGCCATCTGGCAGATCTATTTACCCGCGCCTCACAATATTCCGCGCCCGAAATTCGACGTGCCGGTGCCGAACCAAGTTCACCAAGCGGATCTCCTGTTTCTCCCTCACGATCGCGTCGGTCGCAAAACGTGCAAGTACGCACTGACAATCGTTGACGTAGCGAGTCGTTATAAGGGGGCTGAGCCGTTGGCCACTAAAGAGTCTAAGGAAGTGGCTGAGGCTCTTTCCCGAATATATAAGAGGAGTCCTCTCAAATGGCCGAATCTTCTCCAGGTCGATCCCGGCCGCGAGTTCATGGGCGCGGTCTCTCATCTATTGTCTAAGCATAAAGTTTCTATCAGACGCGGCCGCGTCAACATCCACCGGGACCAGGGGATCGTGGAACGCTTCAATCGAACCCTGGCTGAGAGACTGTTCGGACACCAATATGCCAAAGAACTTGTAGATCCTCATTCGCGATCGACCGAGTGGGTGGCCAGACTGCCCGCCGTGGTCTCCACACTGAACGGAGAGGTGACCAGATTGATAGGTAAGAAGCCTGTAGATGCTATCAAGTTTAAAAGGGTGACGAGTGAGCCCTCTGCCGTCTCGCGCGGGCGACCCGTTGGTTTAGAGGAGCAGCGGCTTCCATCAGATATTGACGTCCGGTACCTCTATCAACCGGGAGAGCTCGAAGGTGGCAGCCGCCGCGCGACTGATCCAGTGTGGTCTCTGAATGTATATCATCTAGATAGATCTATTACCAAACCTGATGAGCCCGTGCTCTATTATTTGGCTGATGGTCCATCTCGCTGGTTTGTTCGCGAAGAACTTCTTATAGTGCCTTCTGGCACCCAGCTACCCCCGATTACTTAAATCAATAGAGGTTCTGTATGTATTCCGTCTGGTAACACGCGTCTTTTATCGTAGTATGCCGAGAGTCCTAATTTTTGTTGACAGTACGTTTTCATAACTCCGTCTTTCATTTTAAATCCTCTATTTTGCGCTACATCTATAATGTGTTTTCCATCTTCTGTAGTTTCACTTAGTACTCGTTTATATCTATCCCAATTTAAATTGTTAGTTCTCTTGGACATTCCTTTCGCAGAGTTTTTATTAATTTTAATTTGTTCCAAATTATCTTTAGTGAAATTAATTTTTTCTATGAAATAACACTTACTAGATAACGCTATCGCCCTTTCCCCGCTAAATTCCATTTTGAAAAGTCCGGGCTCTCTTTCGCTCCATTTATCCCAAGCCAACCATTTATTTTTTTCTTTTTCAAACTCGTCTAGTAAGTTAGGTCTAATCAATTCCTCTATCGTTTTTCCACTAACTCCTATATACATACTATCTGTATCCATTTGTATTAATTCAAAGTCTTCTCTTTTTACGTATTTATCTAGAAATTCGTAGTAAAATTCCAACATTCTCAATTTAGCTAGTTGATAAACCGCTATTCCACAATGGAATGGTCTCTTTACCGCACACTGGGTTTTCTTGAAGATATTTCGTACGCATCTCCTATCTCTTCCAAATCGTCAAAGAATGCAGATCTTAATGCTTTGTCAACACAGGTTTCGTTTTGTGTATATGTCGTATTTAAATGTCTCTCCGTTGCCTCTATCATTTTTCCACAACACGAATTGCCTAATAATTTCATTATATCCGCTACTGGTTTCTTATTTGGTTCTACATCGCCTGTTCGTCTTGCGGCTGTAACTTCTTTTGCGAACCATTCGAGTGGTTTTCCGCTAATATAATCTATAACACGATGAACTCCAGTTATTTCTAGGCCGTGTTTTAAATACCATTTCAACAGTGGCGCGTACAGCAATACTTTAGTGGCGGTCATAGATCCCACCAATTTTTTTCCATCTCCTCTTGTTCGGCCAGTATCGTTTAAATATTTTAACATGTGTGTGGGAACTTCATCAACCTCTACTTCTCTGTTTATAAATATTGGGGTGGGACATTTCAGAAAACTTATCTTTTAAGTTGTGTGGAACTTCTATATCCACCTCCGCAAACCCAAACCAGTCTCCAGATAAAACTCTTTTACAAAACTTTTTAATAAATTTAGGGTTATGTGGGGTATCTATATGGTGTATAGTTTCTCTCCCACACGGCATCTCTTTATTTAACGTAGATAAATATAACGCGTTTGCATCGTACCCCACAACAGCCTTGCAAGGTTTGTTAATTTCATTTGTGGAATTAGATCTAATATTTGAAACACCAGCTTCTGCATATCGTGTAAATACTATTGATGGACCGCCAACTAGAGCGTCCTTCATCATTTCGTATGTTTCTTCTGTTGGTGCATATAGAGCATCCTCCGGTATAACCACCTTTATAGATTTTTGTTCTTTAATGGTTCCTCTCAATAAATATTGTATAGCTACTCCAGGTAGTGTTACCGCATCTTTGAAAATATCCACACCTCTGTGTTTATAAAATTCACACATTTTTTCCACCGCTTCTAGGAACGGTGCTACATCTAAATCGTTATAATATTTCAACCAATCTCTGAAAGTTTTCATATTATTTTCTTCGAAAATTCTACGACATTTACTTAATTCTGTTTCATCTATTAACATTTTCCCAGATAGTTTGGAATACCAATTCTCTATATCCGGTAGTCCTGGGTAATCCAGTTTGTCTGGAGAATCGAACCACTCATAAGGAAAGAAAGATTTCTGTCCTTTGCATTCGTATGCTTTTATCCAACTATCGTAACTTACACCGGGTCCTAGATAAAGTATTACATCAAGAAATCTAAACTCTGGAGTAAATAGAAATATTGTTGCGTTTGCACGTTTTCCGACCATTACTTTCTTTGTTGTTGATGCCAGTTCGCCTACTAGGTATTTCTTTATTAAGTTTATATCGTACTTACTGCTGTTAAAACCTATAACCGGTACTTGCTCTATCCACTGTTCGATCTTGGCGATTTGGTTTTTACGTAAATATTACGTAAATTAAATTATATCTTGACCACACTTCTTCTCTTATAGCTTTTCCCCTGACTTTCAAATCTTCTACGAATTTTTCTATAAGTTTTGCGGGATCTTTATCACAAATATGAGTTACTGTTCCTGAGAAATTATCTCCTATACTAACGCTTACCGGAATGTGCTCGGCTTCGTACTCTAAACTATTACCGTTAGTTTCAACTTCTGGCTGGAGATACGCCTCAAAATCGTATACTATCTGATATGGATAAAGAGTAGTGTCGCAACCGATCTTTATGTCTTTACCCGTTCTTTGAAATTCGCATTCCCACATAACTACTAGGTTGAATTCTTTGCTTCTTCCAATAACTTTATCTCTTCTCATAGTGGATGCGCGTTCTTCTTTTCTATGCTTTGCATGAATCTCACACCCGTGCCAGTAACAGCCGTGATATTGATATACGGTATTGGTTTCTGGACAGTATCCATCTACTGGAGCTCCTAAAATCCATCTTTCACCCCCGTGTCCACACTGTTCGTGATGAATGTGAATTCCCTCCCGCTTTTCCACAGGGTACATCCAATCGATCGCCCCATAACTGTTAGAACTTTTTGGGTAGAACGCTTTCTCGAACGACGAACGTGGGCGCTCTAAATAATTACCATCACATATTACTTTTGTCTCACCTCTCATACATGTCGGTCCGTGTTTCTTCATATTACTCGCTTTTGTGAATCTCTGTTTACAATTATTGCAGGCGTAAGTTTTAGATAGGTTTTTAAGGTTTTTTATCAGAAATGCGTGATTATTAAACAGTCCTATTGTCATTGGTTTATTACCTATTTCATTATAGTGTGCTGGTACCTTTTTCAACCACCATACGTTATATTTGGTCGGTTGATATACTTCTATACCTACCTTAAAAACCTCTTCAACCTTTTTAAGATCTGAAAAAGGAATTGGTGAAACAACATTTCTACCGAAATATTGCTTACTAAGTTCTTCCGCTTTTTCTGTACATCTGTCAGGTCTGATCTTTTTATCAAGGTGCATAGCTAGACACCTGAACAGACAAAGATCGTCATTATACTTATCTAAAGAATACATACCTTTTCTATTCCTCAACCATTCTGGAAGTTCTCCTCCTGCCGCTTCTTTGGATTGTAGTCCCAAATCTATTCCCCTACTACCCTGTATTAGCTTTACAAAAACCTCTACCCATCTTACAAATTCCACTTTGTATTTGGTCTGTCTATTTTATCGGACATTATTCGTGTTTGCTCATTATCTGACAGCCATTTTTTAACGGTTTTCATTGATGATAGTGGTTCGCTACCACCGAGATTTTTGTGAAATATTAGAGTTTTAGGTTTTCCATTTTTAGTTTCCTCCATATGTTCTAGCTTGTAAGAATATGAATATCTCAAATAAAAATTGGTTGTTAGATACGGAGCGAGTTTATCGGACATGCGTTCGGACTCGTTGATGTTAATGTTTTTACGAAAGGATAATGTAACTACCCGTCTTCCATTTTCTACCTTTTCCAATGTTTCATCGTGAGCCCCCAATATTTCTTCACCTTTTTCCACTATCGCGCGAACTATAGATCTTTTATTTGGTATTTGGTCACCTGTGTGTCTAATTTGAGACGTGCTTGAAGGTAATTCTTTAGAATTAATTACACTAGCCCTTAGCTCCGCAATACTTTCTTTTTGAATTCTGTTACCAACTTCCTCCGCTAGTGAGAGATCTTTAAATGCCCCTCTTTTATAGGCGCGGGTAAACCGCTTCATAAACGCTTCATTCTTTGTGGCATTTATCAGCTTTGTCAACCCCCTAACTCTCAACCGTGTACTATAAGTAATCCCTAGCGATTCGGCTTCTCTTCTCAAACTTTCTATTTCTGGCGTTATCATATTTTCTGTAATATAACCTATGAAATTTATCTGTTCAATTGGTCTTGAAAACATTATGTTTTTTTTCACGACCAATTGAATATAAACATATACATATACATATATAATGGAGTGTGAGACTTGTTATAAAACGTTTACGCGTAAAGACTATCTACGAAGGCATCTAGCGAGACGTAGAAAGTTTCCTTGTGCCCCCCCACAATTTCAATGCCCCAGATGCCCTTGTAAATTCGTTAGTGCCCAAACTCTTTGTAGACATAAGCAACTACGCTGCCCTGTGGCTAAAGGTGAACGTGGTAGACTAGAGCTGGTAGAATTAGCTGCTGATCTACGGAATCAAATAGCTATATCGGAGGAGGAAAATATGGTGTTGGAAAATAGACTATTGCGCGAGGACGCATTTAAATCGGAAACTTATTAGAAGAAATTCATAAATTTGCTGTCGGAAATACATGATGTATTTATGACAACGAGATAAAAATAAATCCTTTTTAAGACTATTGTTTTATATGTTCAATTGGACGTGAAAACAACATGATGTATTTATGACACCAATTTTGGATTTTTCGGGGTGGTGGGAGATAATTTCCTCGTTAACTAATTTTTGATTTTTAGGGGGTGGTGGGAGTAGTATATGGGGGTGGAAATGATGCCACCGTAGGTGGTATCATTTTGACTCCCTTTATACTACTTCTCTGCAACTGCTTCACCCAATACCTTGATAATTCACATGGGTGTTTATCATCATTGTCGCACCTGCTTGCGGAAAGCGCGATATCGTCGGCATTTTGGCATACGTCCGTCTGTTCGTCCGTGTGTCCGGTTAAAGTTTTTTGGTTAAAGTTTTTCCATCTACTATATCTATTTTTTAGTGTCCATGCCTCGCCCCAAGGCGCGACATGCAGGCCACGGCCATCTAGTCTACAAAAAGTGGGTATAATTATGTTATCCAAGTGTCTATGCTTGGAAAAAACCTGGCCTTCGTGGCTTTGCCTCGTTTCTTGTTGTTACTAGTGTGAATCAAGATTAAAGGTACATGCCCACTCAGTAGGCACAAGCTGTTCTTCAAGATTTAATGACAAAATACACATTCATGCACCATTATATCTGTAATAATAATAATAATAATAATAGACTTTATTTTAAGAGGGTTACACATTTAGTTTCAAACTAATCTTCCATGAGGCCCTAATATATACATGTACATATATACAACAGTGGATCACGTTACACAATAATCTAAGTAGGCATTGGCAATAAATTAATTAGCAGACTCTCATCCGATTTTTGTAATAAAAATGGGGTACTTGGTAATTTTTTTTTATTTTTCATTGATATATTTGTTTAAAATGAATGTACGAAACATTGATTTATATATTTTTTAAACATGTATTTACAGGTGGGTGGGGATGAGAGTATGCAAACTAACCCTCTCTGATCAAATATACATCTTGTAGTTTTAGTCTTTGCACATGCCAAACGACATGTAATACGGATTGATCACTGAGCGAGGACTAATGGATCACACGTGATATATGCACAGACCCAGCCATGGATCATGTTGGAATATATCAAGACACACACGTATATGGCCACTGTGTCATAATGAAAGTGAAATCATTCAGCAAGCTGAATGTATGCAAATGGCATATGCCCTGAGATTTAAATGTTATTTGATTGCAAAGACCAGAGAGGAAAGAATGTGACCAGGGATTGAACCACAAACTATATGTATTTACATTTTAACAAAATAAAATAAACACAAACATGTATTTTCACATTATGTATATGCCAGGTATAAGACATCAATTATTATCCCTATATACACGGAATTGCCTGGGTGATTCATTTAGCTTTTATCCATTGAATACATTCACAATGAAAATTATTTATTGTCTCTATTGTTTTTAGCTTGCTTGGTAAACAGTTCCAAATAATGGAACCTGAATAAGATATGGTTTGTTTAAAGATTTCCTTGTATGGTCTAGGTGTAATATAATTACTTGAAGTTGTGGATATTAGAGTTGGTAAATTTTCATTTGTTGGCCGAACATGAAACATTTCATTAATGTATGATGGCATTTCTGATTTATTAACATTAAACATGAATTTTGCTTTTCTTAAAAATACCCGTTCATAGATGCTAAGTATTTTCAGTTCATCCATACTTTTAACTATATCAGTATAATTGTAGTCCAACATTATTTTACATGCTCGTTTTTGTAATTTATATAATCTGTTTAGATTGGTTTGCGATGTTCCACTCCATATTATACTACAATAGTCAATATGTGGTTGTATGTAGGTTTTGTAAAATTGTACTCTGTGTTCAATTAATAGGAACTCTTTTATTGTATTAAGAAGCCATAAATTGGTAGCTATTTTCTTCACAATTTTGTCAATATGCATAGACCAAGTTAGATTATTATCAATGTGAACTCCAAGTATTTTATAGCGGGCACTCGTAATTTTTAGAACTAGTAGAATAGTGGCACAATTATACAGTCACGTATTTAATAAAGAACAGTTTGTGCCTACTGAGTGGGCATGTACCTTTAATGTGTACCCCTGGTGCTGCACTTCCGTGCCGCGTAAATGTTTAACGTCGAAAAATGAACCGGTTTCCTGACGAGATGCCACTTAACTATACATAGAGCTATCGCATAAACGCAGTTTTCGGAATTGTGCGCCGGATTAACTAGACTAAAATGTGTTGATGAAGTATTTCCCACATGTAGCTAGATGGTAATTCGTCATGAAACATGTTGCGCCGGCGCGGAGTGCAGCACCAGTGTGTACATCTCATTGTTTATGGATTATTCAATGGCATGTTTCCCGTATTTTCAGACCCTACAACGACCACGACCACAAGTGAGTATATTCGTATAAGTTACAGTTCAGATTATTGAATTTTTAATTTCGTAGCGAGTGCTAGCGCTAGCGAGCGAGAAATTAATTTATTAAAAATTCATTATGTGAACTATAGCGTACCTACTGTTTACATAGCTCAGTCGCGAATCTCCGTCCCTAAACGTGATTTAGAATCGCTATACTAGCATGTGATTGGCGGTCTGACACGAAGTGAGCGCATGTGTGGGCGGTAATATGTTTTGCGTCTCGTGAACTGATGGCAACAAGGCGTAATATCAGTTCTAAGTATAGCGGTTGAACATTTAATGATTAATTTAATACATATTGGCGAATGCGCTGCAATATGCGATTAATTGAGACGAAATGCCGTTCTCTCATTGGTCAAGAAACTAGGGTAAACAACAAATTATGTTACATCATACGCAGTGATTTACCGTGATTCTGGAGGGATTTATTTCCTTGACACAAGATACAAGAGTCTAAGAGTTTATTTCCAATTATGGGTCCACAAGAGATAAATAATTTCATACTTTGATTATAATGATTTGAAAACAAGTCAACAAACAAGAACAACCTGAAACTGTGACTGAAATATTGATCAATGTACTGCAGATAGAAATACCTGAATTATTAGTAGCAGTGATGAACATGATCATGGGTCTGGTCAACAAGCACAGCCAATGTGTCTGGTCAACAAGCACAGCCAATGTGTTTGGTCAACAAGCCAATGGATCTGGTCAACAATCGCAGCCAATGGGTCTGGTCAACAAGCGCAGCCAATGGCTCTGGTCAACAAGCACAGCCAATGGATCTGGTCAACAAGCACAGCCAATGGATCTGGTCAACAAGCGCAGCCAATGGGTTTGGTCAACAAGCACAGAAAATGGGTCTGGTCAACAAGCACAGCCAATGGGTCTTGCCAACAAGCGCAACCAATGGGTCTGGTCAACAAGCACAGCCAATGGGTCTGGTCAACAAGCACAGCCAATGGGTCTGGTCAACAAGCACAGCCAATGGGTCTTGTCAACAAGCACAGCCAATGGGTCTGGTCAACAAGCACAGCCAATGGGTCTGGTCAACAAGCACAGCCAATGGGTCTGGTCAACAAGCGCAGCCAATGGGTCTGGTCAACAAGCACAGACAATGGGTCTGGTCAACAAGCGCAGCCAATGGGTCTTGTCAACAAGCGCAACCAATGGGTCTGCTCAACAACAGCTCAACGTCAACAAGCCAGAACAAGTGGGCAACAAGCATTGGTCAACAAGCGCAGCCAATGGGTCTTGTCAACAAGCGCAACCAATGGGTCTGCTCAACAAGCGCAGCCAATGGGTCTTGTCAACAAGCGCAGCCAATGGATCTGGTCAACAAGCACAGCCAATGGGTCTTGTCAACAAGCGCAGTCAATGGGTCTGTGTCAACAAGCTCAGCGAATGGATCTGGTAAACAAGCGCAGCCAATGGTTCTGGTCAACAAGCACAGCAAATGGGTCTGGTCAACAAGCGCAGCCAATGGGTCTGTGTCAACAAGCTCAGCGAATGGGTCTGGTAAACAAGCGCACCCAATGGGTCTTGTCAACAAGCACAGCCAATGGGACTGGTAAACAAGCGCAGCCAATGGGTCTTGTCAACAAGCGCAGCCAATGTATCTGGTCAAAAAGCACAGCCAATGGGTCTGGTCAACAAGTGCAGCCAATGGGTCCGGTCAACAAGCACAGCCAATGGGTCTGGTCAACAAGCACAGCCAATGGGTCTGGTAAACAAGCGCAGCCAATGGGTCTGGTCAACAAGCGCAGCCAATGGGTCTGGTCAACAAGCACAGCCAATGGGTCTGGTCAACAAGCAAGCAGCCAATGGGTCTGGTGAAAGAAGGGGTGGTTAAACAACGCACAAGGCCTGGTCTGGGTTCAACAAGCGCAGCCTATGGGTCTGGTCAACAAGCACAGCAATGTCAACAGCCGGGTCAACAACAGCCAATGGGTCTGGTCAACAAGCACAGCCAATGGGTCTGTGTCAACAAGCTCAGCGAATGGGTCGGTCAACAAGCTCAGCGAATGGGTCTGTGTCAACAAGCGCAGCCGATGGGTCTGGTCAACAAGCGCAGCCAATGGGTCTGTGTCAACAAGCTCAGCGAATGGGTCTTGTCAACAAGCGCAGCCAATGGGTCTGGTCAACAAGCTTAGCGAATGTGTCTGGTCAACAAGCGCAGCCAATGGGTTTATGCCAACAAGCTCAGCGAATGGGTCTGGTCAACAAGCGCAGCCGATGGGCCTGGTCAACAAGCGCAGCCAATGGGTCTGTGTCAACAAGCTCAGCGAATGGGTCGGTCAACAAGCTCAGCGAATGGGTCTGTGTCAACAAGCTCAGCGAATGGGTCTGGTCAACAAGCGCAGCCGATGGGTCTGGTCAACAAGCACAGCCAATGGTCTGTTCAATAAGCGCAGCCAATGCCCGTTAGCCCAAGTTTCACAGCCACAGGCCCAGTTATGAAAGTTATGCATGTAATAATGGCAAATGGATAACCAAGTTAAATACTATGAGGATCATATTATAACGTTTAAATATCTCTAATATTATCAAATTACAGATATACATGTATATATAGAGATTAAGATTAATTACGGTTAGAAAATGCTTTGATTAAAAAATTACCAAAATGCTCTCAAAATTATTGTGTTTTCACAAGATAGTAACCAAATAAACTGATTTGATACGGAGAGTCAACTAAAGTTATGGCATTCTAATAAAACACATGGCATTAATACAGCTGTCTCTACAGTATAATGCTGACAAGGAAACAGGAAATGCATTTCATCTGCAACATAGTTACTTGCACCAGGAAAGATCCCCTCCTAGACGTTCGCGAGACGTAATTGACGTCACGTTTGACGTAATTTTCGGCGATTAAACAAGTCATACGCTAACGTCAAACTTGTCAATTTTTACTACGTTATCAGCGGGTCTAAGAGCAAATTTCACATTTTTCGAAGAGCATGTAATATACAATTTATTTCACTACCATTTTGAAATACCGGATTTATTTCCCTTGACATATGTACATCCGACAAGAAAACTCCTGCTCTGCACTCGATTCTTTATCGGATTTTCAATGTCCTGGGGAAATAAATCAGGTATTTCAAAATGGTAGCTGAATAAACTCTATATCCTTTTAGCAAATTTGTAGAATTATTTGTTTTGTTATTTGTTGCTGTCATTGGAGAAATGGGGCTTATGAATGATGTGACGAGTGTAGATCTAGATCAGCTTGTGCATCCGCATCGAAGAGTTCCCGTTCTGCTTCTATCAAACAATATGGATCGTTATTAGGCTACAGGAGAGTGCTATTTGATAAGGAGCTACGTATTCACTGGTCATAAATCACGTATGCCTCATGTCTCCAGTCACAGCCATGTTTTATATTCTCTGTCACGACATTCGTGTTAGATAACGTATAAACCAACGCAGGAGAGAAACAAATGTCCATCCGTGCTAAACTCGTATTTAAACTCGATTAACATGTCATGTTATGTATTGCTTTTTTCGCATTTATTCCCGTTTTAGAAAAAAGCAAAGAGTGAATTTCATATTTCTTTTAGATAATCTAGATGTGGGTAATACAAATAAAACTTATACTTTACCGCACACTCATTTCAAAACATGTTTCATCAACATAATGTATGTATGTCAATGTACAGCATTATTGGTGGTGTATTCTTGGCATCACGTGCAATACTTGTTTCCCCTGATTCTCGACATTTATACGCGTTACCTAGCAACATCTCCCGTTATCTTCATGCACTGATATACAATGTAATGGTATTCTCAGATGTCACTGTCATCGTGGTACACAACAATGGCATGGCAGCAGTTACCTAGCAGCACGCCTGTGAATCTACCATCATGGTTTTACCATACACATACTGCAGCAATATCTTATACATACCTAGGGCTATGTATGCACAACCTATAACCGCACGTTATAATCAAAGGACTGAACGTCCTGAAATTATTTGCAGTATGTGTTTGTGGATGACACATAGACTAATAATTAATCCAGAGTGGAAATCGTTTCGCGAAAAATAAGCGCGGAAATTTTCCAGTAGCAACAACAACAAATATGTATTCGTGCACCGATTGATGGGGTTACGAATCACGAATAATCGAGTATGGCGGTTCATCGTCACACCCTTAGACTACGGAAACATTTGCAATAACATAGATGTAGCACAAACAAACATTTATCACACTGAAAAGGCAATCAAGTTTAGTTGTTAGAACTATTGTTATGGCGTAAGACCCGTGTTTTCAAAATGTTCAACCCGTAATGTATATGCTGCGACCGACATTCATTTGCATAAATGCTGGAATACCTCAAAGTGGATGTTTGTTGTATAATTCGTCGCTAGCGTTGGAATAAAAAGCTATTGTGTAATGTAGCCAGTATTAATCTGACATGCGTGCCCAATCGGCTGTACTACTGTCTGTTTCATGAAACCTGCCCAAATTGTAAGGCCATATAAACATTGCAAAAACAGTATTTTCTTTCGATAATATTTAATTTTATCAATATTTAAGAATGGGCATTGTTTTTATTTCGTGAAAGTTCGTTAAATATTGATTTTATTATGAAATATTTATTTGTCTATGGAAATTTAACATGTGGGAAAAGGACGTGGAGTAGCCGAGGGAGCAGTCAAAGAACGAGAAACTTTGGAAATTGCTTCAGAAATTTGGATAGAAGAAAACACGAAAGTACAGGACGAAACCTCTCTAAACAGGACACCAAGAAAACACCTATGATCTTATTTCTGATGGGTTTCTTATTCATTTATATCAGGTGATATTATATGTTCATGATTGCAAAGCACACACATACATTTTAGAATTTCCATATGCCTGATTTACAGTGGAACATCTCTAAACCGGACTCCCTGGGGACCTCCCAGTGTGTCCGGTTTAGAGAGGTTTCACTGTACACGTCTATCGCTGGTTGTAGCTACCACGACAACTACGGAGCCTCCGACGACGACGACGCCGCCGACAGGCCCATGTACGTATATATCCGTGTGGCCGCAGTACTGGGGCTTATGGGAGTTGTGACCAGTGCAGATCGATAGCCTGATGCTATATTGCTTGTTGGAAGCATGACGGGTGTTTCCATTATGGAATGGCGAACAGTACTGATCCTATGTGGATTCAGACTACTCAGGTTATACACTTGTCGCAAATCCCATAAGTACCATTTCTTCAGTCACCGCCACATATTTACTCTGTAATATACAATACATACGTCCGCATTTATCGACGACCTTACAGGCGAACAACCATGTTCTAAGCTGTTTATGTCACCCCATACCCAAGGTACATGGTCACGTGGTTACAACAACAACAATTACCGAAACTCCCAGAAGCGCATCCGATTCAAGGTAGGTGTTCTTTTATATTGTTCTTATTATGAAACGGATTTTGATGAAATATGGCGCATGAAACGCGTTTTGTTGAGCTGCATTTGGTGGTCTCGGAACTTTGGCCGAAACTTCTGTCGTGTTTGCGAAGTATCGATTTCCGTGTTTACCATGTTTACTGACACGGAAATATATTGTTCGCAAAAACGGCATAAGTATGTGCCGAAGTGCCGAGACCACCAAATACAGCCGATGAAGAAGCATTTTCTGTGCCATATTTCATAAAAATCCGTTGCATATTAAGGAAACTATCAAATAGTACTTACTTTGGAGTGAGCCCGCTTTCAACACTTTCAGCCATTTTTGTTGTTCTAACCACGTGATCATGCACCTTGATACTGTTACATAGTGTATATCTGTCCATACGTTACATTGTTTGTTCTTGTTATAATAATCAACACTTGTAATCTTTAATTCTTTATTGTCATATATTCTCAACGACCTGACTCGCTCTAACCCATTATAGTAACTCTCTTTTTCTCACACACCACATTGCATCGTATGCTGGAATGATCTCCTGACATTTCCCTGTTACCGTATACACCATATTAGAATACCATATTTAACCTATAACATATACCCCTATACCCCTTTATGATTTGTCCTCAAATCATCGAAGTCATTATGCAATCTCTAATATTTGGAATAAGTCACGTTATCTCATTTGCTTACCCAGAAAATGACGCATGCAACAACTGTTTAGTTATCTTAATCTCGAATTTACATGCATACAATCCTCCAATTTTTCTACTACATGTCAACAACAAATATTACTAAAATAATTATTTAAATACACCATCAGTTCATTTTAGTGACATAGACATAACATATAATAGTAGTTCATTTGATATAACATAACATGTGCATACGTGTATTTTCATACCCCATTCTAATCGAAATGTTGTCAATATTTCATTTTAGCAAGAATGGTACACTCAAAACATGATTTAGACTAAATATTCTGTCATATGATTATGTATATTGCATCGAATATTTGATACGTATATGTACACATAGCTAGTACGTACTCGTATTTATCAAAATCCTAAATGCATGTAAATATTTTAATCATTTTCGTTTTTGAAATTGATATTCCGATATTCACAAGTGCATGTTGTAATCAGGCACCTATATATATCATCATATTTAATGATAATTTATTCCTTTACCAATACCTTTTTCAAAACACAATTGTTTTTACGTTTAAGTCTTAAGTTTTAATGATAATGCTTTGTTTCATGCCTACTTAACATTTTTCTTTATGATAAACTATCATTTGAACCAACTATATTTTATGCACTGATAATTTTCTAACAAACTCCCAGTGAAGCAATACATATACATGTAATATGCAGCACTTCATAATTCGTAAGAATTTTTACAAACATAGTCAACATGTATACATATGATGATACGTGAAACAGTACTCTCATACCACAAATCCTGTCCATAATAATAAAATCTGATTAATAATACAATATGATACACAAGTACGTACAACTATCTGAGAATTGTGTTATGTTGCCTCCTGTCTTATTCATGCCAGTTTTACGGTATATCATAACACCAGAATCGTTATTAAAGGTACATGCCCACGCAGTAGGCACAAAATGTTCTTTATAGGAATTGAATTAGTGTATAATTATGTCACTATTCCACCAGTTCTAAAAATTACGAGTGCCCACTATACAAATATAATCATTTATTAATTATCAATTTACTGTTAGCGACGCGCGGCGGTAACAGTCTATTTTGATAATGTGCGGGGACGACGACTTTCACATCACGGCTTGCGGTGCGCATGCGCAGTATACTACGCGCGTCATTAGGCTTTCCAATATGTCGAAACGTCCAGGACGGAAATTGTATGAAACGGCGTTGGCCAAAACAAAGGTGAAATGTCTGAGGGACAGGCAGTACACAGCGAGAGTGATTAATATTGGCGACCAGATCACCAAATGGAAAGAGTTACGTGGAGATTTAGATTTGGACTCGAACAGAGATTTTTGTTCTCAACTTCCGATACTTCATTGCGCATGTCAGAGATGTGATATGCTTGACCGTGTCACGTGACGCGTATTGGTAAAAATAGCACGAGGTCGGAAAATACCCTTTCTGGTCGCGGCATATACAATGCGATTTAACACAAATTAACACGCGCCGTAATTAAAAATAACTCGTTAGTGGGTAGACAAACGGCTCATATAAGGCATGACAGAAAATGAAAAGTAGTAGTACAGTGTAACCTGCTGCGTGGGCATGTACCTTTAATGCAATATCTAATCAATAATGCGTATTTTTCAGGAAATAAATGTCTCCGTTGCGATTGCTTCTTCCATTTATTTCTTGAAAACGCAATAACTATTTTTAATTACGTCTGCGAACCCGTAATATTTTTTATGAAATTTAACATTACAAATATGCTGATGCCTGATGTACACGAGACAATGAAATACACCATCACATTGACACTAAATGCATTTTAAAAGTGATTATATATTGCATTTCAATTCGCCGTCTCTCCACATGAATTCAGAACAACGATAATGATATATCCATAACTATGAAACATCAATCATCATACTCAAATCTACAAAATACCTGTGAACATGTAAGTTTTAGTACAATACAAATTACATGGCCGCGTGAAATTTGTTATAACCGCCACCATGAGAAACAGCCTCGTGACCTTTTAACTTCACTGGATTCCCCAGCGGAAAAAACTAAACAAAGTGAAACGTGCGGCATGTTTTAATGTTGCCTGCGCATGAGAAACACAGGCATAGGCTGGAAGAACTTAGTGTAGTTCTGGATCAATGGTACCGTAAATCTCTACGACAACCTGATAATGACGTTGAATGTTACAGCTTATGTATATATGAATACATATACATTAAAATACATACGTCATGTTAAGTCTGCCAGTCCTGTGTTACTGGTTTAAATTGCACAAAACAGTTTGTATATGCATATACGGGCATATATTTACATATACTGACACACGCATGTCGCGTGTAATAGCATAGTAATTTAAATTTTTTATGAATTTTCTCCCTTCTGATCGCACAGGGCCGTCAAAATAACACAATATAGGTTGTATGCACGTTTGTGAACTTAACGACTTCACTGGCTCAAACGACTTGCTTGTTTTTCTGTTTTGTAAACTTTTTCGTCAAACAATACTTTATTTTTTTATTTTATTTTTTTATGTGATATAAAATACGCATTGTTCCATTTTTTTTTACCGGCAACCTGCGGATTTGACGTCACAATCCACATGTTTCAAGAAACAATTTGGAACAAAGCAAACCTACCTCACCCAATATTCAGTTTATACTATATTTCTGTCAACATTCGCTTGTACTCAATTTAAAAACAAAAAGGGCTTCTTGTGTATATACACATGAGGCACTGTTTATAGTAATTTCCCTACGATAATGTATATATGATGGTCACAATCATTATATAATCTACACAACTATTGACAAACAATTAATCATAAATACATAAATACATAAATACATAATACAGATACTATGTCAATACATATATTGCCTTGTCAAGTTTGTCCACATCTCGGCATGTGTCTTCGGGGCAATATAGTATTACCTCTGGTACTCGTACAAATGCTTAAACATACCACTGTCTAATTCGGAAATTTGTATGTTTTTGTTCGGGAACCAATCGTTAGAACTCAAATTCTGTGTTTACTCTCTCATTTACCTTACTGCACGTTTGTGACATATTTGCATGCATTAAATACACACAAACCTGCATTTGTTTTGTATACAGATCTACTTCAAACGGTCTTTGCAAAACAAATCCTAGGAAGCGTGCTTGAATAAACCCTAGTTTTATTTTCTCCGGTAACTCTATTTACTTGTCATTCAATCGGTCACATAGTGTAATGTTTGGATTCCATCTCATGGTAACAACATTATTTAAAAGTGACTTATGCAGCCTCAGTGAGTCAATTAACTGACTTATGAGTGCATCATTTGCGATTCTCAGTTCTATGTCGCGTGGAGAAATTTCACAATGAGTGAGTTTCATTGCAAACATCAAATGATTATTTCTTATTTCTAAAAATATCCCCGTGCATGCATTTCGTTTGTAGCACAATGTTTGTACATATTGAATTATATATCTTCGTCGTTCAATTGCATATACGGCAAGCATAAGAATTATGATTGATATCACAATTATCAATAATCTGAAGTATCTGAATTAGCAGAAAATTTTGGCTGTTCTTTCTCATGTACAAACATTGTATAATTCAATATTGATTCCGCATTAGCACTGTTGGTCGTATATATTAAAGCAATCATAGCTGTTAAACGTTTTACCTTAATACATAAATATGTGAAACCGCTACATATTAGTGTCATGACAATCGCTGCTATCATCAATACATAAAAATGTCACACTCCCAAAACATTGCTAATTATCTTTCATTTTCTCAAGTGCACTTGACAGTAACATACTGTTATATTGGAACATATGTAATTTGACATGACAAACCTTAAACATTACCTCTCCTTATTTACTTATGAACACCATTTTCCCACAACAAGTCAAGTATGGAAAGTTCCAACATGCATATGCACTTGCCTTCGATGTGAATTTGCGTTTTTAATATGTATGTTAAATGTCAAATGTCCCCTTCTCCCACCTGTCTACAAAGGTACATCACATCCTGCATATAGTCTTTCACTTTTTCCCCCGGCTTTTGAATCCTCTCCGCCAATCCATTGGTTTTCCTCCTTATCCGAAAACTCTTTCAGAAATGAAGCCTTCAAATGTGCTAATGTATCTTTTTCTCCACCCGCTAGATGTATAAACCATTGAAACTCCGCATCGTTTATAAAGAACTGAAACATCTGCAATGTTTTGTCGTTATTCCATTCCTTATATCCCGCATACAGCAGAATCCTGTCCCAGAATAACACTGGTTCATGTATTCCTGGTCTAAATTTTTCAACAGACGACATAGATTCCATTTTGTTAAATACATTAATTCCTTGTACAATTTCGTTTTGAGCTAATGTCACAATGTCTCTTAAAGCCGCTAACTCGCCCTTTAAATTGACATTTAGTTTCTTTTGTTCTTCAAACTGTCTTTGAATTTCCAACTTAAACACAGTTCCTCCATCTGTAAGCTTAACTGGTTCCGTATAGTATTTTTATTCCTTTTTCTCCATTACTCTCCACAAAAGTTAATCTGTTTAAATTTTCTTCCATTGTGAAGGACCGCATCTTAATGATTCTCCACCAATGTTACATAGTGTATATCTGTCCATACGTTACATTGTTGATTCTTGTTATAATAATCAACACTTGTAATCTTTAATTCTTTATTGTCATATATTCTCAACGACCTGACTCGCTCTAACCCATTATAGTAACTCTCTTTCTCTCACACACCACATTGCATCGTATGCTGGAATGATCCCGTGACATTTCCCTGATACCGTATATACCATATTAGAATACCATATTTAACCTATAACAATACCCGTACTGCGACGGGTTCCCTTAATGTATCAGGTAACGAACATTCTATTGGCCGAATACGGACTGAATGATAACATATTGTTGTATCAGGCATTGACCTGAGACGAATATCCGGCCTAAAATAAATTTAAAACAGACGTTTCACTGGTCAAACGGCATCACATGAAGTTACCGAATTACGTCAGCAGAACGACGTCACAGATTCAAGTCCGCGTTATTTTCAACGAAAACAACGTCAGTATCACTCACCATGCAGTAAAAAACGTTACCTGATAAATATAATATGATTTTTATCACTACAGGCTCGGCTCGGTAACGGTATGAATTCCTTGAGCCACGTCGTACGCATTTCCTAGCCTTGCCTGATAAACATGAATCAAAATGCTATCCTGGTAGTCACTATAACATTGACTCGGAACTCATGGATATGAATGGAATGAGATAACATAATCATATATACGTGGTTGCAATGTTCTGCCATTTTTACCATCGATTACCATCGATTAATCGATATGAACTATCTGCCACATGTAAAGTTCTTGTGATCACCTCCAGGTCTGGAAACTATCTAAGAAGAACAACGTAGTTCCGCAAATATTCTGTATTATTACTCAACTCCCTATGTAATGCAAGTTGATATTAAAATAGTTGTAATTGATTACCTGGGTTTTGACGTGCCTGGGCAATAGTTCCGCGCGCCCGGTCAATGTGTCATAAAAATCAACGTAGATCGGTCCGTCGACGCGCACCGTGCCAAATTTGCGTTAATTGTATCACATACACTATTTGCAGGTTGAGTAATAAAACCATTATGTCATGGTCATTTCGGGGAATAGTCAAATGTATTTCCCCCGGTACTGTGGAGGACCCGATGCACTATTGCCCTCGGCCAATATATAATAGGTTTGACTGTTCACGAATGAACATGAAATAACTAAAATTCAGAGTCCCGGGTCGGCACCCGTGCCCAGACTATCAGACGACGCCCGCAAGGATGACACAGCGACCGACCTCTTTAACCACTTTAAATACCCCCAATAGACGGCTTTATATATCAAATTGATTGTATTCCCCGGTACAAACCGTCTGCGGTGAGTTGCGATGGAAACTATTGTATGCACTCGGTAGCACTCGATAGCACAGGCTGTACAGGGGTAATACCAGTTATCCGGACAATCAGTTTATCGGACAAATGAAAATACCTGTTAATTTGATCCGATTTTGCAACAAACATATGTAAGTCACTCAGGTGCTTGCTGTTTCCATGCCAGTGTGCAGAATATATCGCCAAGGTAAACATTTTAGTAAAATTTGCTGAAAACATTCCTCAACTCTGTCCACAAATTGTTTACAACGTCAAAAGTCACGCGGGCGCTTCCAATCGAGTGCGTCCATTACGTCATTTCAGAGTTGTTATTTATAAATACAATATATATTATAAATACGATGTTTTGCAAGAAGCGATTGGTGATTGTTTTTTCTGCAAAACTTCACAATGCTGTTTGCACTGGTTTTCAGGCGATAACATTATGATTTTAAGGCGAGAATACAAGTTATAAGACGATTATACATTTGTCCGGATAACTGATTGTCGATGTTAATTGTGGGGAAATCTTATGACTGATGGTCTGACCAAATTTTAAGTGAGAAAGATGGCACAGTTTGCTAAATAGTTTGCATGCGTTGAGTAAGCAAGAACAGACGATTGTTCTGTGAAAATGTTATGCCCGTAGCTGCTATTTTAAGAAAAATATCGTAAAACAACTGCCATTTTTGTCCGATAATCTAAATGATCCCTGTAATGCTATAATGTAAAATGGTTCCGGATAATATTTAGGGAAGAAAACCATGGACTGTTGCGTTACTGTGATGTAATATACATTTGGTTTGCGTACACTTTAAACATACATAATGTATTGTAACCACAGTAAACGCAACAGCCCGTGATTTATTATTACTTATATGTACACTGCATTTTCTGATAGTTTCAAAAATGTAAATAACTAAATATGGCGTTAAAATAAATTAATAATCTTGTGTTACGTCGTTTTGACGCAATTCCAGGAACGGCGACGTTGCCGGTCAATAGCATGCCGTTATTGACAACCTCGTGGAAATTAATGACGTCAACGAGCGCGACGTCACGTGACTCTAATGTTTGTATTTGGATATAAACGCAATATGTCGAATGGCCTTTCCATTACGAATTTATGGAACGTGTAAATATTGTCTTGTCAATTTCTTTTGTCAATTTCCAACACGCCTTATGGAGAAATCAGTAAGGAGATGTGATGATCCCAGCTGCCGCCATTTAATATACTTGTATATATGTACACCACTTTCTGATTCTATTTCAGACCTAAGATGTGACGACACCATATCGGGAATGACAGGAAATAATGCCAACTGCCATCATTAAACAACCTACATATACGTACATCACTGTGTGCTTCTATTTCAGATATAAGGTGTGGCGACATTTCGGAAGAGACAGGTACCAATGTGCAGATAAAATGTGCAATAAACAACTTCCAACTGACCGCCGACTCACATACTGTCGTGTCGAATAATGGAATAGAGTTGTTCAACGTAGCCGGTGGGTCTGGTGGCATGGTTTCTGAAAGTGACGCGTTGGTGTCCCTCACATATGCATTTACAACATTGACTGTGAGCATACAGGGTATTGACTGCGGACACAGAGGCAACTACGTGTTCGTTATCACCGACACGTCCGGAGTGGACATCCATGCATCGGCGGTAGTCGAGGTTCTTAGTGAGTATACACAACCGCCTGCGTTAATATTTCCCAATGCTCTGAACATTTATTAGCAATGCCAACTCGCAATCAATCAATCTGGTTGTCTGAGCCTGAGTTGTAACACAGCTCAGGCTCAGACAATCAAGTGTTTGATTTAAAGAACATAAATCAAGTACATGTACATGTATTTGCAAATAAATAAATTTATAACATTGGCAAGATTGGAGATTGTTAAAAAAATGTTTGCAACGCTAGTTATTTTTCTGTATTATAAACATGTTTCGCCAGTCGATGGTGTTTACTACATTTAATTTACATTGGAACAGAATTATAAATGTGATATAGTATGATCAGCTAAACATATAGACAGTTCGCATTTTCCTTACTGGTACATGTACATATATAGCGATAATACCAAAGTATACCAAACCTAATTATCTCCCTTGTTTATCACAGTTTCTGATCATACGTACTTGAATATAACGTATGGTCATAAAATAAAATGTTATGGCTGATTGACATATCGAGAGTTCAGCGCAATACGGTCGTAACTCACTTTTTGTAAAATGTTCAGGAGAGCCAAAACTATTTATAAAACTAACAATTGCACTCAGTTATGTAACATTTTCACTTATATTCTGTTATAACAGACATGAAAAATAAATAACCTTATGAAAACAAAATTCAAATAAATGAAAAAGTGATATTAGCAAATATTTGAGTTACGACCGTATTGCGCTGAAAATAACAGCCAAAATGCTGAAATAGTTCAGCGCAATACGGTCGTAACTCGGAATCAATTTTTGAAAATATGTTGTAAAACTTGATATTTTGATTTCAGCTTCAGCAATTTACTTGCAATGAATGAAAATATCCTTCATGTATTTTCTTTTCTGAGCATAGCATGTTATTATCATCAAGGTCATGACCTTGACCTTCATTGGTCAGCTTTTTTTAGCTCATAAAGCATGTGTCGTGTACATATCTGAATTTAATGTTTTTCACTAATATCAGTACATTACACAGATGCAACTAATACTGATTATTTATGCACTTGCAGATATACACTTTACATAATTACATTATAATTAGTGTCATGACCGTGACCTACATTTACATCTGTAATTATCATACATATATGGTAACAAATAATTGATAATGGGCCGTTTATCTTGAAACAGTTGAAATCAAAAGTATTTTTTTTTATTTCAACTTGAAACTACTGACAAACTATTTTAATTATATGGAGCCATTCTTGAGGTTAACAGACACCCATCATCAGTAATAATATGTACAGTTATTAAAGGTACTGTGTCTCGGATGATTTTTCAGATACTCAATAATTTGTTTTGTTTTTCGTGTGATATTCTGCACATAACGTTTACCAATCACACCATATCATTTAATAATAATTGTTTACGGATCTGTTTTTTGTGCATATCTGATACCTAGTGCTTTTAACCATAATAATAGCAATTTATAAAAAATCATGCGTTATCCAAGCTTAACAATTGTGGATAGTTTTGGAAAAATACAATTTTAACTCGAGTTACTTCAGAAATTCGTATTAAAATGACACATGGATATTCCACATAACCATGTATAGCCTTGAATATTGGAATGAAATTATATAATAATGTTTACATTATTGTGTATTGAAGATATATTTCCATGATTTATGTCACTAGAAATTATAGATTAGTATAAAGTGTCTAATAAAACAATGCAAACAGTAAATTATATGAAAACACGGTTTGTAAAGGAGATAGTCAACTACACTAATTATGAAACATAATATATTTTAGAAAGTAAGGGAGCACGTGTCTGGTAATACACATGCATGTGATCCACATCATGTGCAACATGTGTCATGTTTGAATTAACAATGGTTTTTCATGACGCCATCTGTCACCAATTATATGACACTGAATTAGCTGCTTTGTAAGACCATGATAAAGCCGCTGGCACATACATAGTCTAGTAATTTTAGACTTCCTCGCCAAACTACTAACATAATTCAGGTACTCTTTAACATTGCATTCTTATGTTTACAACACCATTTATGACCATATAATATATGCTTTGATATTATAATAATGACTGTCTTATGTTTATCGCTCAACAGATATGACGAAAAAATGAACCTTTAAAAGCAAAATAGGCTGTGAAATCATAAAATATTGATCTGAAACAAACTATGCTGACTATTTCAATCATGTTTAAGTGACTTAATTCATGCACGAATGTCTCCATAAGTAAAGATTTATTAGAAAAGATGACAATTCTATGTATGCTCAGCACAGGAGCTCCTAAATCTTGGGCAGGAAACTGTCAGTGCAACTACAGCCAATGAAATCACACCCACCGGTGACGCAATTAGGTGTTGTTTTGTATTACTTACAATGTGACAGTCTCCTCCAATTGAATAGAAAGTATCTATTATAAGATATACACACTAACATAATACTACCTGAGATTAGAAATAAGTCACGGAATTGAAAGTGACAATTTGAACAAAAATGTAATTAATACACATTTTCATAAATACGGTACATACAACTTCCGGACTAGGAATATTCCGTTCAGATTGCATTTAGGATTATACAAATTAATTAAATCTATTTTCCTCCTGACCATGAGGTCAACCTCATTTTCAACTATATACAGTACCACTTATTTCTCCATTTACTTGCAATTTATAGTGAAAAATAAAAAAAAAATGTTTTTGGCTGAACTTATTTGGCTTTGTCAGTGAAACGTTGTTTAATTTTATAAGTATTTTTAAATGCTACAGCTATATGCAGCATGCATTAATAATTTTTAGCATTAAATATTGAAATTACATGTAATTTATGTGCTCATGTGCTCATGTTTATTAATGTAAAATAAAATGGAAAATGCCAAGAAAAAATAAATGATTTTTTTTAACGTATTGCGGTTTCGTCAGTTAAACATTATTTTAAATCTCATATATTTTAATAAAAAAATGTCAATTTTTAAATGTAATATTATTTTCTGACAAACTACAACTTGATCTTTATTTATATATCAAAATATCATTGTGGAGCTACAATACTATGGTATAAAATGCAGCGCAAAACTGTTGTACAAATAACTGGAGTTACGACTGTATTGCGCTGAATTTGTTTTTGCATTCCGAGATTATATTTTTTTTCCAAGCTTGCAATTGTTTTTAAATGTTTAAATAATTGTTTTGGTATATGTATATTTTTGTACATGTAATATCATTTTTTTTACTAAATACAAGTCCACAATTATTTATAGTTCAAAATTGCTCTATAAATCCACCACAATTCTTTATAAAATGCAGCACAAATACGTTGCACATGTAATTTGAGTTACGACTGTGTTGCGCTGAGATTATTTGGCGATTTTGAGTTACGACCTTATGCCAAATGACCATTTATAGCCTTAAATATTGGAATTCAATTTTTATCTGTTTACATATGCTGTATTACTAGAAAATACAATAGAAAATGCCAAAAAGTCCATTTCGAAAAAAAAGTGAGTTACGACCGTATTGCGATGAACCCTCGATATGTTAGTTACCGTGCATGAAGCGAACGACCACGAGTGGATATCTGTGACATCATCTGAGACACAGTGCCTTAAGGACATACTTTATTGAACAGTTTCATTGGTTATAAAGGTACAGTCGACCTTCCCGACAACAGTCACCTCTCTACAACGGTCAGTTTTGTGTCTACCCGTGGCTGACTCTTGTACCGGGATACGTGCCGGGATACGTGAATTTAGTACATATACTATACGGGGGCATCGCAAGAATAATACTATTTGTCAAGGCAAAGAAAGATGATAACTCCCACACACCCACATCATATGTTGTTACCACTCAGCTGAACTCGACGGGACGGTTCAACTGAGTGGTAACAACAGAAACGATTGATGCGAAATAGAGAAAAAGTGCTGAACAATATTTAGATATGTGTGCGTTCTGAACATTTATTGGCAATACCAACTCGGAATCAAACGTTTTTATAGAGAAAAAGTACTAAAAAATGCTCTGAACATATAGTGGCAATACCAACTCGCAATCAAAACACGTGTATTGTTTGAGCTTGAGTTGTAGCATCTCCGCCATCTTAGCTTACATGTCAATAGTTAGTTGTACCTCTTTTAGCTATTGACACAGATGGCAAACTCTATGACATATTGACGAATACACTTTGGTATAACATGTCCCAAATATAATTATTTACCCAGTGCTATCAACTATAGTTTACGAACGTATACACAATATTTAATTTATGGCATATTATTTCATCATTTAAAAAATCAACAGCGGCCATGTTATACCTTGTAAATTGTCCGGTCACTTAATGTTTGAATCGCAGATATTATGTTACATGTACTGCATACATTTTTCTAAAGACTATACAATTTGTGATAGCAGTATTCGTCCATAAACCCAATAGTCTCTATGTGTAATACAAACAATCAGAATTTAACTTACCGTCATGTAACGTCGTGACACACGATACGTCAGCATTCACGTATTTTAAATTTGGACTGTTTTATTTCTTGGTAGTTAATTGGGGGAATAGTTGCTGTGAGGCTTTCGTTGCATTAGTTTCCATATTTCACGTGTTATATTCCTTTTGGGACTGCACACTGTTGTACGCGTGTCATGTAATTATCAAGATGTATTGCGTTATTTATTATTTACATAGGTTCATTGTTTTCCTTTGGGTATCGTGTTCCTTTGTGTATCGTTATTATCAGTCACATAGAGAATAGTAGGTTAGTGCCGTGAATGGGAAAATATAGCTGGCAATGCTTAGGAAACTGGATGGGCGAGGCTCTGCCGAGCACATCCCGTTTCCGTGCCGCGCCAGATATTTTTTCCCATTCACGGCATTAACCTACTATTCTTTTTATCCCGTCAACACCTACAAATAGCTTTAAAATGCAGTAAAAATAACCCCAGCCATCGCACATATTCATACGCAGTGATTACGTCGTATTGACAGGATATCAAAAATGTTTCACGGCACCTTGTTTCACGGCACATACGCACAGTTTATGCCAATGCATGTCTTCTTTACCTGACATAATATTATTTATTTGTATTTCCACAGCAAGCGCGGAGGCGCCGACCATGGAATCGTCAACACAATTTCCTCTCGGACAAGAGGCGACTATAACGTGTTATGCAGCGCTTGGATCCCCGAGAGGTTCCAATGACATGCGCATGATGTGGAAGAGTATTGCGGACGCAAAGCCGGGCACGATTGGTGAGGCCAACGGCGCAGTTGTAACCGAGGGAGAAGGCGAGAATACATGCGGCGTACTGAAGACGATTCTGTATACGTTCATTGTGACGGACGAGTTGAATGGGGCCGTTGTGAATTGCATAACTAGTTCAAATGATGGCGACCTGATGCCGCCGACTGACGTGACAGTTGCTGTAGTGGCTGCAGGTATGGACGGTCAAAAAGTTACCTTTCTCTTGTTTTAACTATTTAAACTATTCAAATGCCTGACATTTCTTACAACGAATCATTGTTTGTCATCGTTTTCGTTGTTTTAATTAGTAAATGGTTTCACGTTTAAGCCAACGAATGCACCATTTTCCAATTATAAAAACGAAAACGATGTGAAAACAATGTGAACATGATAGACAATATAGTTCGTTTGTGGAACCAGCAACAACACCAGACTCTAACATGCCGTTCGCATGTACAATTTGATTTCACTTACATATTATCACAATACATCTACATCGTTGAGTACACAATACTACATTTCCATGGATAGGTCTCTAGTAATCATTAAGAAATGCCTTGTTTCTGATGACATTAGGAATCTCGTTTAATAACTATCATATTTCATGCCAGATACGCAAGCATTCATTCACCGATATCAAAAGTTACAAACAGCTTCTCCTATTGTCCTATTCTTGTTTCTTAATGAAAGTATATGTGGTAACCACTCATTAGATGGACGAGACGGTTCAAATGTGTGGTCACAACATATACTTCAGTTCAGGAAAAAAAACAAGAACACATAAGTCAGTTTATCTTTGGCGTGAAAATGATTAAGCCATCAATGGTAATAACTAGAATACGTACTTTCAATCAGATGGATTCTGGAAGTTTCAGTACTTGTTGTTGTTAGTACCACGCGATCGATCATCTAAGTACATGTATATATTTCTACTGCAAAAGTGAAATTGACGCCCATAATAAATACCATGATACTAAACCATCACTCATGTACGTTCCTCTAGATATTCTGTCTACTTCAGAGACTATGTCTTGTAATTTCAGAAGTGACCGTGACACCCTTAGACTACGTTGGCCTTATCGGAGAGGACCTGGAGATAAGATGTACAGTCGCTGACGTCACTAACCTCACACAGATATCGCTGTATCTGATACGCGCGGATGATATGAGTATCCGAAAGTTTAATTCGACTACTGATGTCGCTGGCACATCGGGTGAAGTAGTGCACACGTTCACCGTCGGATGTACGGATAAGGGCCAGCTTGTATGTGAGCCGAATATTGAAGCAAGCACAAGAGCAGTTACTTCCCTGGATGTCAGACGTAAGTATACAGTCCAGATTTGTTCCTGGCACCACATATGAACAATTGTCTATCGTTTACACATGGGTCTGACACCATTTTCTTTGTCATGCCCCCCTATGCGATAGCAAGGAGGGCATACACATGTATTGTGCTGCTCCGTACGTCCGTACAACCGTATGTTTACATTTACGTTGAAAAGTCGAAAAGTTTGTTAGAGTTTCTCCATCATGTAACATATTCAAGACTACTTAAAGGATTGCTTTAATATGTGGACAATTCATTCACTTGAACATGTGTGATGCTCTCGTACCACCGATGATATGACCTTGAATTTTCTGACCTTCAAAATGGTGATTGCGTGCCATATAGAGAATAGTAGGTTAGGGCCGTGAATGGAAAATACTATCTGGCAAGGCCTAGGAAACGAGATGGGCGAGGCCCTGCCGTGCACATCATGTTTCCGTGCCGCGCCAGACATTGTTTCCCATTCACGGCACTAACCTACTATTCTATTTATCCCGTCAACTCCGACAAATGGCGTTAAAATGCACACAAATAACCACAGCCACCGCAAATATTCATATGCAGTGATTAGGTCGTATTGACAGGATATCAAAAATGTTTCACGGCACCGTGTTTCACAGAACATACGCACTGTGTTGACGGGATAACACTAGTACTGTTCATGTATCTGGAGCTGGACTGAATAGGATATCATGAACATGTAGTAATTTACAATACCAGAACTGTTTACGTTTTTAGAAAACTGTATTGGCTAACTTGATTGTATGTACATTGACAGGTTCTCCAGAAACTCCTACGCTGAAATTACCTGTAACTATATTCCCAAACGAGCCCACTGGAGGTCAGTGGAGCACAAATGAAAACCGCTTGATATGCAGCGCCGAATTGGGTTCCATAGACGAATACCAGTTATCCATAGAGTCGAATATGAACGGGCGTTGGGAGGCAGTTTCCTTGGGTGGGACACATTCAGTCCACGACAACACGTCTGCCGGTTGTAGTAGAGTACAAACACTCACGGTATACTCCATGGTGTTTGAACAGGAGTATAACAACACGGAGCTGAGGTGTGTTATTATTTCGGCTGAAGGGGTATACGTGACACCGATGTATACATCGCCGAGCTCCGTTGTACGCTTTATAGGTGAGTTCATGTATGCATCATTATGTATTAATTTCAACCGCTAGCCGGCATTTAGGGTAGAGTTTTCAATAATATATGTTTATTACATATGATCATTGTGATTTCGGCCATCTACGTATGTTAGCGACATTTCAGACTGTGTATACATTGATACATGTAGTACCTTGGAATTAAACATCATTTCGCACGTGCCAGCATAGTTTTAATCTTCATTACGGGTGGTGCCACCTAAAGTCCACACGCATATCATTTATTTCCTTAATATAGACATAATGGCGGCCATTTCAAACTTGTATGTCACATTAAAGCTAAATTCTATATAGTTATACAGTCAAATATGTCGTGCTAAAAGTCCTGTAATTAGGCTTGAAACTTAAAAATGGAAATATTTAGACATGCTATTTGTTATTACAGTCCTTTGTGTTCCGAGATGATGTCACTGTGATCAGCTCCTGACAATAATTTCTGCGACAAGTCTCAATAGCAGAATGAGTGAAGCCAAACAACTTTTTACAATAAGTTTTATCGAAACAATAAAAACACAAATGTACACAGTATTTTACAAACTACAAATAAAATATACATTTGAATGTCCTGAATAAATCCACTAATATCCTCTTAATGTCACAATTCCGATGTATAGCCAATTCTGAATGACATTCACAAACATTCACTGTTAATTTGCTAAATCCAAATTCAAAATTGCTAATGAAATCCACAGAATACATAAGGTCACTTTCTCACAAGCAAAGCCTTGAACGTACAGCCCTATATATATACCCTGTGGAATGTTCCGAAATGTTCTCCAAGATTCCACAAATTCCAGAATTTTCTAATGGAATCTACTAGAACTATCACGACTTCGTTAAATCTAGCAAGAAATTTCTAGAGAATGCCAAATATAGAATGATACAAATAATATCGTGTGACCCAAAACTTTCCTTAGTATTTATCAGTAGAACAATAGTACATGTACACACACAAAACAATACATATGACTGTTAGTGAATTCATGATCATGTACATGTCAAATATACACACATATAGCACTACTGATGTCATAATAAGCGATGCTGTGCCGATCTTACGCACATGACAGTTTCCATAGAAAAAGTGGCACATGTACCACTTGAAGTAAGCCCCCTCTACTGAAACACATTTGTTCTACTCGTTTGATTCAGTCGCTAAAAGCCGCAAATTACGTGTAGTCTCCCCTAGGTATTAGTCTGAGGCACTGATGTATTACGCTACCTAACACACTTTGGGAGTGATATTTCCTTCCAGAGAGCAGTTTGGGAGGCAGGCAGGCAGCCAGGCAGGGAGGCAGGCAGGCATTTTAAATAAAAAACTTGTTTAAACAATACGATATGTGCTGAACGAAGCAATATGCGTCTAAAAATATCATTTTCGCGTACAAAAAAACCCACAAAAGATATTTTATGCATATCGTTTTACAAAACGACCGTTTTCACTGCGATTTCGTTGTTTCGTTTTGGAACTTTCATCAAAGTTCGCTGTAGCATTGACTGTAACATAAAACATAAAGCAGCACGTTGTGTTTTTACTATCATATATTAGGTTGTGTTATTTTGGCTACCTTGTTAGAGTATTTTGGTGGTCATTTTGAACTTGTATTGAAATACTATATATGTATGCGTTCCATGAACACAATGCAGCAATGCAATTATCGATACTACACTCATACTGATATGCTTCATACGAGGTTGATCCAACATGTTGTGTCACTAATGGTTTTAGCGTCCGTCCGTCCGTCCGTCCGTTTATGTTTATGTATGTTTATGCATAACGTTTCCATTTCAGATATCACTTGTACCCCCGACATGAATGAGCGCTTTCTACATCCATACGTATGTACAGCACATTTATGGTGTGCTGCCGGCACGATGTATACCTACGACTGTGGTACCGCTTGTCCAGTACTCACGGAAGACAGTGTAGATTGCATCGGCAGCTGTGAGGCGTGTGGGCAATGATCGTATTGACAGAGAGTTGTGATATTCTGCAAATGACGTCGGGAGTCTATGACATGTTCATAGCAAATGCGGAATCCTATACCGCATTTGATATGAATATTTCATTAATATTTGATATGAATATTTCATTCATTTTTCAAAGTCATTGACGGGAAATATCGTAACGTTTGTAAATGGTTTCCATGAGATCTGGGCCAGTGCGCACCTCTCTCGCCCTGTGAAACTTGTGGTGCGTCGGCGGGCAAAATCACACGGCCTTTCTCATATTCATGTATATACAAATGAATACCAACAGCTCACGAATTAACTGGGGCCCGTTTCACTGAACTTCGTACGAAGAAACTGTTCGTAAGTGAACAATTTCACATTAACAATGTTTTCTTGTAAATAATTATTGGATTTACATTTTCATATGCAGACTATGCTCAATACATGTAAATCCATCAGTTGAAATTTCCAGACGCTCCTAAATGTGCACTGACGAACTTTTTAGTCGTACGAAGTTTAGTGAAATGGGCCCCTGTTGTTTTTGTCTCGCCTTCGTTAGTGAACAATGGGAAAGGGCGTTTACATTTCATTGTGGTCGTCGTCTATCACTTTCGTCCACATTTTTTTATCTCCTCATCCGTTAATAGGGTCAGTTTCAAAGTTTACCAATATATTCCTCACATTGATGGCGATCCGCCCAGTATAATTCTGGGGACCCTGACCTTCGTGTGTGAGTCACTCGCCGACGATCGCATTGTTTACATTAATTTTTAGTATCATTTCGACATCGTGTTTTCTATTGTACTACTACTGGATCATCGGACATAGACGGATACAGTTTATGCATGCGTTCTTTTTGCGTGTTTGTATTCACAGACCACGTATGTCAAGGTGCATGATCACGTAGTTACAACAACAACAACAATGGCTGATCGTGTTGAAAGCTCGCCCACTCCAAAGTAAGTATTATTTGATATTTTCCTTAATATTCACGGATTTTGATGAAATATGGCGCAGCAAACATATAGTCATGAGCTGCATTTAATGGTCCCGGGAGTTCGGCACAAACTTATGTCGTTTTTCCGAAGAATCGATTTCCGTGTCTACCGACACGTTTACATTTTTGTATGTGTCACATGTAACGTATGCCTGTGCTCTATACGTTTGACAATCAATGAACTACACCGATATACCGTGTTTGAGGTGTTACGTGTATGTTATATTGCACTACTGTCTGTTTCTCGAAACCTGCCCAAATGTTACGGCCATATAAACAATGCAAAACAATATTTGTTTCCATAATATTAACTTTTATAAAAAGTTAAGAATGAGCCTTCTTTTTATTTCGTGAAATCTGGTCAAATATTGATTTCATTATGAAAAATGAGTTCTCTATGGGAATTTAACATGGGGAAAAAAAGAGATGGGAACATAGAGGAGTCGTCAAACGAAACAATTTGGAAATTGATAATGAAATCCAGCTAGATAGCTTGGAAATGATCTAACTAAGAAAACAAGTTTCATTTTGAAAATCGGTCCACTATTTCGGAAATTAGAAAATAAACCCCATGTTAAATCCACATAGACATCTTCACTCGGTGAATATGTATATGGGGATTTAAAGGTACATGTCCACTCACTAGGCACATGTTCTTTATATCAGAGACATCATCTGAGACATTTTCTTGCAAAAATAAACATTCATTCACCATTTCCCCACATAATAATTGGCATTATTATACATTTTATATCAGACATAAATTGCACACTGATACCAGGGGCGATAACCGTGTTTCCATAAAATGTTAACGGACATTTTATTTATTCTCTGTATTTATTTGTTGATGTAAAATGATCATACTTCATAATTTGTGGAAGATATTATTGTTTTATGTGACGCATTTAATTAGTATACATAATTAATAAATATCATGCCACATTTGCATATGAAAATAGTCTGATAGTACCACGCGTCACTATCAGTAAAATACATATTACTAAATGAGTATATCTGTATAGCGGGCACCCGAAAGTTTTAGAACTGGTGGAATAGTGGCACAATTATACAGTTATTTACTTCCCATAGAGAACATTTTATGGCTACTGAGTGGGTATGTACCTTTAACATGTGAAAATAGTTTTTTCGTAATATAATCAATATTGGACCAAATTTAATTTTACGAAATAAAAGGAAGGCTCATTTTTAAATATTCCTTTAATTTGATATTATCGAAACATATTGTTTTGGAATTGTTTATTTAGCCCTCACATTTGGGCAGCTTTCTTGAAACAGACAGAAATCGTTATTCTCAGATGTCTCAGATATCCGCCTTTTGCTATTTCACTTCATGCACAAAACATGTCGTACTAGTTTATATCAATCACTCGCACCACTGTTGTTTATGCAATTCTCCAAAAACATGCATTATGACAAGTACATGCTACCAATAACTATGATAAACAGTGGAGATAATATGACTTGAGGTAAGTTGGTAGTTTCGCTAAACATGTGCCAGTAAAGGAACATTGTGTTTGTCTGTTTGTTGTGAAATATTAAACTACATGTATATGAAATTTCGAAATAAATTTCCATTAAGGGCGCTCCGGTAATTAATTTAAATAAAACAATTATGTAACCATCGATTGAAATACATGTTTATAATACTGAAACTTATATACTATATTTCAGCATTAAAAATATTGTGTTAGCAATCGCCAGTTTTTTCTGCACGTGATGTATATGTACAATGAGGTTTGGAAATACGATACAACTATACAATTAAACAATGTTTTCTGTGGTTCCATCACTTTCATGGCATATTTTCTGTAACTATTTGCAAGCTGGGAAACTTGTGGGATAAAATGTTCTTTATAGGAATGTTTATTTTGCCAGAAAATGTCTAAGATGATGTCTCTGATATACAGAACATGTTGTGCCTACTGAGTGGGCATATTCCTTTAAATAGCGTAATACATCCGCATACTGTTATGTGATTATATAGCTTAAAGGCAATGATATGATATGATATGCCGAGAAATCGACCAAACATATTAGGAAAATATATTTTAATGTAGATATGATAATATAGATGTTCAATACTGTGTAAAAGCTGATACCATCTGAGATACTTGCGTATTAAATATTTATGGAATTTATAAAGTTACCACGATGTAAATAAAGTGTGTCGTGTAATCTACAGCATTGTTATTTAAAACCACTGTACCATCGTGTAAGGACAGAACTACCGGATTGCTGCTACACAAGAACTATGGCACGCTTTCAGCAATCCCTGAAGGTGTCTTGTAGGTAGGTACAATTGGGTTCAGCAACACGATGCATATCTACATTAAAATATATTTTCCTAATATTTTTGGTCGATTTCTCGGCATATCTGAGACATTTAAGTCATTGCCTTTAAGATATACAATCACATAACAGTATGCGGATGTATTACGCTATTTAAAGGTATATGCCCACTCAGTAGGCACAACATGTTCTGTATATCAGAGACATCATATGAGACATTTTCAGGCAAAATAAACATTCCTATAAAGAACATTATATCCCACAAGTTTCCCAGCTTGCAAATAGTTATAGATAATATGCTATCACAATATTGAACATCTCTACCCCACCCACATGGGATGTACGTACATCTTTTAGCGGTTACATGTTTGTTCAATAGCCGTAAATTCAGCACTAACACAGAAAGTATCGGAGACCACCAAATTGTTCTTTCTGTATTCGTCACTAATATAAACTATCAGCAGTAATGTCCTGATATGTGGCAGAGTCTGGAGAAATGGGGCTTATGTCATTTCTGACCAGTATAGCTTCTTATCAAGTAGCACATTTCTGCAGCCTGATAACGATTTGAATTGCTTGTTAGAAGCATGACAGGTGTTTCCTTGATGGAATGCCGAACAGTGCAGATCCTGATCAGACTGTGTGGATGCACAGGCTGATCTGGATCTACACTGGTCTCAAAACCCATAAGCCCCATTTCTCCAGTCAAAGCAACACATCACGACCTTTACACCTGTTTTATTTTCCAATTACACACAGTTGTTCTTAGTTTTATCTATCTGAACTATTTTGTGAAACATTTATAGCTCACTGATAGACCTACATGCAAACCCTACCATTGCATGCTACCGATGGCACAAGGGGATTACATGACATTAGTTTACTGTCTGTTCCACGTTTTGCTGCCGACGAACTGTTGGCCATTAAGTACATTAAATCTTAAAAATATTTAAATGTAAGTACTGTTTCATCAATAACAAAAACGTCACACGCACACAAAACATATATATGAAGAGATTCCATCAAATGTTGATTTTATTGCGAACAAAACGATTTTCTTATGGAAATTTAACAAGGGGAATAAAAATAGATTTGTTTGAATGTTTTTTTTTATTTGTGGACCGATTTTCAAAATCTAACTTTTGTTTTCTTATTTACGTTTTTCGTTTTTTGAGTCCTCCCTCACCTCATCCACCTCTTTTCTCTCATGTTCAATTCCCGTATATAACATAAATGATTAATGAAATTTCATAAAACAAAACATTTTGGAGAGGGTGACTTTTTTGTTATTGGTGAAAAAGTACTTACATTTAAATAGTTTTTAGATTTAATGTGTTTAATAGCCAAAAGTTAGTCGGCAGAAACGCGTGGAACAAACAGTAGTTACCCCGCTTCGTTACAAAAGATGGTCATAATACTGAACAATCAGTAGCGTTCACAACGCTAGTTATATTTCAGTAGTATAAACATGTTTTCCTATCGACGGTGACTAATTGATTGTATTTATGTCATTCCACTGACGTCCTTGATGGACGTTTCTGTATAAAGGTGGTATGGTATTATAACTTCGCAAGGAACAATAAAGACATGTCACACCCTTAACTTACTTGTACATGTATAGCGAACATGCCAAATTACATTCCCGCATTATCAATGTTCCTGATAGAATTTGCTTGAACGTAACGCATGGTTTTGGCAATTTTATTATGTAATGTGGTGCGATGTATTGATACGATACATGCATGTCGTTTACTGCGCATGGAGCGAATAACCACCCGATGTACATGTAGATCCGAGACATCACCTGTAAACAATGGAGACATTAATTATATAAGGTACATGCCTACTCAGACATTTTCTGGCAAATTAAACATTCATTAACCATTACCCCACGTATTATTTGATATTATTATACATTTTACGTAAATTTACACGTAAATTTCCACACTGATATCAAGGGCGACAACCGTGTTTCCTTAAAATGTTGCATATGCAAATAACCTGATACTACCGCGAGTCACTATCAGCAAAAAAAATATTAGTAAATGGTTATATCTGTATAGCGGGCATTCGTAAATTTGAGAACTGGTGGAATAGTTAGACAATTATACACATATTTAATTCCTATACAGAATTCTGTGTGCCTACTGAGTGGGCATGTACCTTTAAGTATTTGGATAGATGTACATGTATATGCATGTATTGTGCTGGCGGATATGTTATCCTTTATTTGTTTGTATATAAACGGCTTTCTGTTTCTTTGCTCATATTCCAATACAATTGTGTGATACGGCAATACTCTCAATTCCAAAATGGTATCCGAAATGGTTGCCATTGTACCGATAATTGAAATTAGAGACAGTGTAAATTCACAACCATTTGTAATCTATATGTTTATGTTTTATTCTGCCTATCTAGTGATTGACAATGACCCTCCGTAATAGGCATGGTCCAAACATAATACAAATATATGTTTATCCTGGGGATTGTTTTACTAAACTTTGTACGACTAAAATGTTCGTAAGTGCATAATTGCGATAGTCTGTGCATTTGACATAAACAATGTTTTCATGTAAACAATTATTGGATTTACATTTATTGAGCGTATGCTGCATATGCAGCCTCTGCTCAATATATGTAAATCCATCAATTGGAATTTCCGGACGATCCTAAATTTGCACTTACGACCATTTTAGTCGTACGAAGTTTAGTGAAACGGGCCCCTGATTGTCGCTTTTCTATAATCAAGTACTACCATAGTAACGCTAGAAAACCCATGTGTTGGGAATAGGTGGCTTGTAAGTGTTACGCCTCATCGATATTAGTGGCCTAAGGCATTGGTGATGATTTAATTTGATATTTATTAAATTAGATTAAACATAGTTTATTGTTTTCAATGTACAATAGGGTTGGGCCACAAGTTCTGCCAACTTAGTTACGGCCCTCACCTTAATACAAAACAAATGTGTATGCTAATCAAACACGAAACGGCAATTGATGTATCAAATGTTCTGCATATGTTGTGCACTCAGTAATTTAAACTAATTCAGTAAATATCACTATAAATCACCAGGCAAGTCGGATCCTCTACGAAAACATGTCTCACACATGAAAGCGTCCTGGTGCCAATGCTAAAATATGTGTATGTCCTAATTAAGAGATAGTAAGTCCTAATTAGGAGATAGTAATTAGTAGATACTATCTCCTAATTAGGAATTACTGTCTCCTAATTTTGAGTTTGTATCTCCTAATTAGGAGATAAAACATTTTATAGCGTTGACACAGAGTAAGTCCTAATTAGGAGATACTAACTAACTAATTAGGAGATACTACCTCCTAATTAGAAGATAAAAACTCATAATTATTAGAAGATACTAACTCCTAATTAGGAGATACTAACTCATAATTAGGATATATACATAATTAAGAGATAATATGTCCTAATTAGGAGATTATCAGTCCTAATTAGGAGATAGTAAATACTATTTAGGATATACTAACTCCTAGGACTTAGTATCTCCTACTTAGGAGATAAATATCTTTTAGCATTGGCACCAGCACGCTTCCATACTTACATATACCGTCTGTCGTTCTATGTTTGAATTACATGTATCATGCGCACGCGCGGATCCAGGCGGTGCCGTGTCCGGTGCACGACTCCTCTAATATTATCTCTAAAAGGTTTATATTTTAGCCAATTCTTTACTTGGAATGGTCTGATTTTCTTACTTCTCACCCAACATAATATGCTGTTGTTACCACCCAGTTGAACCGTCTCGTAACAGCGTATACATCTAATGAGAAATGAGAACAAAATTGCAGAAAAGAAAATTGTAATTTGAGAAAGTTTATTATCACGTATGTCTCATTTATATTTGAGAATCCGCGCCCTCTAGACGTAAATTCTAGATCCGCCCCTCATGTTTACTGCTGTTTGCTACATTGTGATATTTACACAGTTGTGGTATTGGTGATCGGGACATTGACGTATACATATTGACATGTCATAATTTACACGTTTGTATTAAATTGTAAATATGTTCCAATTGTGATAGTTGTTATACATTCCCATTGGTCCCATTGGTCCTATTATAATTACATTGAAACCTGCAATATTCCATACATGTTGTAAATTAATATAGGGAGGAATGTTATGTCCTTCTTTGTTTCTATAAGACAATCCGGGCAAAATAATATTCATTTACCATTACCCGACGTTTTATATGGAGTATGTTGTATTATACATTTTGTGAAATGCGTGCCTACTCGATGGGACCCCACCTTTAATAAATCTTAGCAATGAAGCGCATTTAGGTGATTTCTACGGAGCCGCGCAGGGATCATGGATTTGTTTTATTAATTCGTTCCCACGAAATAACAATTCGTTCCCTATATTTAGCTATTCGCTTCCTCGAATTAACAATTCGTTCCCACGAAAAAACAATTCGTTCCCTCAATTGAACAAGTAGCTCCCACGAATGAACAATTCGTTCACTCAAAAAATTATTTAACAATTTGTTCGTTAATTCGAGGGAACGAATTGTTAAATTGAGGTAGCGAATTGTCATTTCGTGGGAACGAATTGTTAATTCGTGGGAACGAATTGTTACATCGAGGGAACGAATTGCTAAATTGATGGAACGAATTAATTAAAAAATATCCATGTCCCCTGCGGGGCTCCGTAGAGTAGCATTAGTAGTAACATATCAAAACTCTACATGAATCCGTGGGTGGCAGGTGGGAGCATGCGATGGGTAATTTAACGATCGGGGTTCATCCTTACCGGAATCCCGACTGGAGACCTGGTTTGGCCCTCACATACGTCTTTGGCATTTTGTATGTGACAGTTGAATCTGGTTATACCCCTTATAAGAGTAATCCTACCGGTATTACTTTTAAATAGGGGAAGGGGTCAAGTGACTTTGGTGCGGTATGGACCTGGCACCAGGTCAGGTTATTCTAATTTCAGGGCTGAATATGTTGTATCTCGATGTAAATATTCCGTTCTAATTTTGGGATTTTCCCCCCAATGCAGCAGGTTGAAACGGGATCGAACCTGTTTGCCCGGCCTTACATGACCTTAGCTATTGATAGGCCGTTAAACACCAATAAACAAAGAAACATCCACATAAATCCCATTGGAGCTTAATCCATGAGTCGAGATGGCGTCCAAAATGGCACAAGCACTACATTAACTAGTGCAAAGTGGCTCAATAGGAATTCGTCAGGAATCTGGCGTCTAATTCGACGTGAAATTTACGTCTGCGCTGAGTTCAGCACCGGTGAATATGCACATACACCAGACCGGATTTGGAATATATTGCTCTTTGGCAAGGAATGTACAGAATAACCATGATAGTGTTCATTGCCATGTCTTACAATCGTTGCAGTAATTGACGATAAGAACGAGTTTATATTACAGTACTTATTAATAATAACAACTTTTATAATCGGTGACAAAGTGCCGTAATCTCGGGCAAGTATCAGTACGAACCTTCGCACAATATCATTTTATAATGGTATCAACTTGCCCGATCCAGAATTTCAACTGTCCGTTAATCAAAACCACTCGTGAGTTACGAGTATCAAGACATCAATTTATTTGAACTGACATAAATACGTAAGATATCAAATATAAATGTCATGGTTGACGGTAGAGGAAACGGCGTGTGCCGTGAGCCAGCATGGCCGACAGGGCTACGTTCAGACAGGTATGAAGAAAAGTAGCTAATTAAGCAACAGAAATCTCTTTCAATCAGGTTCAAACACTTTAAATGCAGCCCAGTTTGTAACATTCATCCCCGCCAAATGAATGTAACTCCCATATCCACCACACCCCAGTTAGAATGACTCGTGCTGATTGGGCAAACGTTTTATTCACCGACGCGTCTTGCTTCAACCTGCGCCGTAACGAAGGCCGTGTCGGTATTTATCAAGATAACGCCTCGTGTCACGTCGCCCGAGAAACCACCAACATGTTCAACAACCATCGTATTCGACTGCTACCATGGCCCACAAAATAGCCAGATTTGAACCCGATAGAATATGTCTGGGACTTGTTAGACACACGACTAAGACTGGGCACATCACTCGTAAATCTGCAAGCGCTCATTGGCGCCCTGCTTCGGTAATGGGAAAATATGTCTCAGCGCGGGCTCCACAAATATATAAATTCGATGAGGAGCAGATGTCAAGCAGTCATTACAGTACGTGGGTGTCATAGTCGTTACTGATAGATTTTATACATAGTTACATGAATTATGTGATTTTTCGAATCACGGGTGACCTACTTTAATTGTGAACTCTAAGGTAACCCAACTTGACATACACATGAATTTTCGACTGGGCATTGTAAAATGGTTATGAATACATGAGACTACCATATATTTCATCTGCCTTATTTATTTATACTGAAAAACAAAAATATATTACGTGACCGATGATAAAAGTGGTTAAGTATATACCTCAAGTTGTCATAAGTATATGAGCTGAGTGAAACAAACGAAGTTTAAAGAATCACCGTTCGTCGCCGGTACTGAATATATTACAATATCCTCCGTAATTGACCTCCTAAGTTGACACCATCCAAGTCTAGCTCCGACTGTCTGTTTCAAGAAACCTGCCCAAATTTTACGGCCATATAAACAATGCAAGAAACAATACTTTTTTTAGATAATATTAAATCTTATCAACATTTAAGAATGAGGCTTCTTTTCATTTAATGAAATTTGGCAAATATTGATTTCATTGCGAAATATTAATTTTTCTATGGGAATTAACATGGGGAAAAAGGAGGTAGCGGACCTGTGGGAAGAGTAACAAAACGAAAACTTTTGGAACTTGAATCCATGTCGGCTTGCTAAGTGAGTTTTGACTTCAAGTCATGATGCAAATGACGATAGCAACTTTTTTATTCAAAGACACACGCTATATCTCATTTTCAAGATGGCCGCCGGCGACCATATTGGAAAAAAATAGCTGATCATTATGTAAGTTAAGCTAAATTTCATTTGCAGTTAAGATTCAAATGTATCTGTTGTATGCAAGCTTCTAAGAGTCATGGCGGAATTAATATCAAATATAGAAGTCGTATCTCAAAGCCGCCGACTACCATATTGGAAGCTGTGGCCGAAAGTAAATAGTCGTTTAGCTAAATTTCAATTCAAGATTGATTAATTCTTTTTTCTGTTTTAAAATGCAATTTTCTATTTGGTAATGGAAGAATGACTATCAAAATATGGAAGTTGCGTCTCATATTCAAGATGGCCACCATCGGCTATATTGGAAAATATGGCCGACGTTGTATAAGTTTAGCTAAATTTCAATGGAAGCTACATTTTTTCTATGACTTTGTTCTATATACTGTATGCACATTTCTAAAGCTCATGGAATAATGAGTAGCAAAATACAGAAGTTGTATCTCAAATTTAACATATATTTGAAAATGTGGCTGATAATATATAACTTTGCAATATTTCATTTAAAAGTTATACATGTAGTTCAAATTTCTTTAAAGATCAAAGAAGAATAAATGTCAAAATATGGAAATTTTAGTAAAAATGAAGATGGCTGTTGTCCGTCATTTTCAAATAAATGGCCAATTCATAGCTCGCAAAATGTGTGTCGTTTGCACTATTATAATACAAGTTTCTAGCTATATTGAATGCCATAAAATTATTTATTGAATCATTTTTACAACATTATATCCCGGAATTTATCCTGAAAATAATTTTAACTACATATTATAACAGATATTGAACAGAATCACCGAATTAACAAAACTTAGTGGATGACATTCCTTCATGCATACTTTGCTGGAAAATATATTCCGTTTACATATTCTGTTTCCTTTATACATACAATGCTTTGTATTTCAGATACATGATGCATTATTTTTAAATGAGTGACATTAAAATAACTGAGCAGATGAATCAATCATTAGATAGATATTATTTAGAATGATCATTATAATTATATCTATTGCATGCGTGTGGATTAATTATGATTGCATACAAGTGACCAGGCTAACAGAATTGATGCACTTTTGTAAATGGATATTATGTGAATTACAGATGTAAAAGAGTCGATCATATTCGAATGCTAGTATGTAATTTATGGGGGTAGGTGTGCTAGTTGGGGTGAGATCATGTGCATAGATAAGTAAGCAGTCATATGGATGTAGAATTAAGGCCAGGACTTGCGAGTAGGAGCTTCGTGTGTCTTGAAATGCATATTGTATGCATGTGCTGCCCATTGTATAGTGCAAGACATGGCAAAATCACTCTTGCGTATGTGAATATATATTTCATTTGAGAGTGGCTCATTGTATTGAAAAACGTGTTTTATTTTATGAGCAAGCAGAACAGTACAAACATGAATTTTGCCAGGCTCACTAAATAAACGGATGTATACAAAATGGTGTTTGAGTGACTTATATATGTATGCAGATCTCAATATAATGTGATCTCGGAAGCTAAATGGTCACTCGCTTGATTTGTGTTGTAGATAATATATATTATGAAAACAGGAATAATCCATGTAAATGTATATATTTCACACATTACATGATATAATACAACCAATACTAGACGAGACGGGATTCAGTGCGCAAATACATAATGGTTGGCATACATCACGATATAATGATCAACGTTACGTTCTTTTATAATTAGTCTAGCTACAGCGAGATATGATTCATCCGCTACTATGTATAATGGTGAATATAACAATATCCCCTGCTAATATAAACATTGCTACATATCGTGGACTGTGTCTAAACTTTGATACGATGACGCAAATAAGCCAATAATACGCAATCACACTGTAAATTGACGAATATAGCTATGTTAGGTTCATGTCGGCGGTTGGTATTATTAAATGAGTCTGTGTTTCTCTGAATTAAAATTGCCTCTGCGAGACAGATATTGAATATATAGAACATTACACGACTATGCTTGCATTATGACAGAATTTCATGTAAAAGATATTATGCATTGTAAGTACTACACCATTACAATGTGTGCTTATAAATGATTTGTATGTGATGATTTATATTACCGTGGAATGCATACATTGCATCTTCGCATACATTACAATATTTTATAAGATTATATGTGATTGGTATATGCATATTTTATTATTATACGGTACATATACATGTATTGCTGAACGGTGCAGTGTACATTTTTTCGTCATTCATTCTTGTCGTCTGTTGATATGTACTGTTGACAGTAACGATTTTGTTAAAGTTATCATTCAAAGTGTCGGTGCCAAATGCTTTAAGCTGTATGTGTATGTGCAGTGGACAGCCCCTTTTAATTTCCTCAAAGGTCTATTGCATTACAAGTGCCTATATGTCTTGTTATTATATACCTCAGTTCATTTAGTTCAAGTGAAAGCTGTCTACAGATGGAAGAGATGTGTACAATAGCATATACGACAAACATTTTGCGAACTCGGATCAGAGTGAAGATGTCTATAGGGATTTAAGAAATACTGGACCGATTTTCAAAATTGTTCTTAGTTAGATCATTTCAAAGCTATCTAGCCAGGTTTCGGAGTCAATTTCCAATTTTTTCGTTTTCTGACTCCTCCCACAACTCCTCCATCTCCTTTTCCCCCATGTTAAATTCCCGTAGAGAAATACATTTTTCGTAATGAAATCAATATTTGACCAATCTTCACGAAATAAAAAAAAGGCTCATTCTTACAATTTTGATAAAATTTATATTATCAAAAAATATACTGTTTTTGCATTGTTTATATGGCCGTAAATTTTTAGCAGGTTTCGTGGAACAGACAGTAGTGAAACAGACAGTAGTCTACGCTAGCACAGGTCCGAGGCATAGTAAGGACCTATTCTGTTGGTGGGAAGCATGCCATGTATCACTGGCTGAATTGCGAGCAGTACGACCCTGATCAAACTGCGCTGCGCTGACAAATTTCTCCAGTAACAACAACATTCAGTATTGCAATTAAAGTGTCAATGTAAATTCGGCACTCTCAATACCTGAACTGTATAGCACATTTATACAAATTTCATGTGACCTATAGTTTGCTTATGACAGGTGAGGCAGGTCACGTGATTTTATACCTAATGAGATGTGCAACTATTCATGAAAATTATTTATAGGGTGGCCCACAAAAACTTGGAAACTTTTTGTAACCTATATAATTTTGGACATAATGTTAGAATATTAATATATGTTGGCATACATATCTTGTGTAATGTCTGCTATATGAAGGATACATATTGCTTACTGCCCCTTCACGAATGTTGACGTCATTATGATTATGACGTTATGACGTCACAATGTCATACTCCAGAATTTCCATTGTTGAAAACGTTGTGAAATAGTTGAACAGCCGTTCAATACCCATGATTTCCATTGAAAGAGTGAAATAAATGATTTACTGAACACATTAAATGCATACATAAATGTTACCTACATGTACAATGTCATTAATAGCAAATAGTACACAGCCACGTTGATAAATGTCTCCAGCAAACATCCTACAGGCGCAAGACTGGGACATTGAATGCTGAAAGTGACACGGATGTCAGAAATTCGTAGCTTTAGCAAAATTGAAGCAAACTTGTTGTAAATAATGCCTAATGTAAGCGGTAACTTTATGTCTTTACTTGTATTATATTACACAATGATGGAATTAATGTACTAAATGCCAGTTTGTAGCAGGAAAGTGGTTTAGTACCATTGTATAGCAGTTAATAGCGTTACGTACACATGTTTCTTTCGATTTCGACTCAATGGCGTGAAAATTACCATGAAAACTGTATGCGTTTGGTTTTGATGAAGTCAATATAACATTCATATGCCAAATGTAATAACCAATTTGTATATCATAATTAGTGAAGATTGAAATATTTTCTGGTGATATAAGAGTTATAAAAAGTGTCCAAGTATTTGGGGCCACCCTGAACAGAAACTGTAATATTTAACGTCTGAAGTTGACGAAATACTAATAGCAAATGTGGAATTCTGGAATTTTATTTCACATTTGCTCTAAACATTTCGTCAACTTCCGCCGACGTTTACGGAAATACCGTAAGTTTTGTAAAGTATTTCATGACAAATCTTCTTAGGTACACACTCACATGGCTTGTCCGATATTAGCAGCACGTATTCCGCTGGCAATACCTTGCACTATATCCATACACCACAATCAACGGTATACATTTGCGAAATAGCGTCTCCATTTCGCGCACATAAATATAACAATACTCTGTAGGGCGCTGATGTGCATACTTCGCTATATGTTATTGAGAGAAAACTACAACACAAGACGTACTGTAACGACCCTTCGTTGCGTCTGTCTTCAAGAATACGCGATAAACCATAATATGTCCTGTTCACGCAGAGAGTTTGTAGCTGGCCTTTGTGAATCAGGATATGGAAGCGGGAATAACTATTCATAATTATAGCTACTTGGCAATGAAAGAACGACAGTGGCGAATTCAGTATTAATACCTGATATTTTGATAACACATAAAACAATATAATGTAACAATACTGGCATCGGGGTAATATACAGGACTATATAAATCAACAGTTAGTATATATTTGTAGTATATGTATGCGAGTTGAGACTAACAAACATAGGCGACTGTGAGAGCAACTAGACACAAGCAACTATTTTCTAAAGCGTACAAGCTCTGACCTAGACGGGAATCGCGGGGCTATCATACATTATGCTACCGAGTGGGGGCGTCACACAGCGGGAATCACGAAGTTGGGGTTGGGAATAATGCTGTATGGAGGAGTCGCACAGCGGGGATGACGAAGCCTGGGTGGGGATATAATGCAGGTTCGGGGAGTCACACAGCGGGAATCACGAAGCTGGGGTTGGGAATAATGCTTGGTCAGGGAGTCACACAGCGGGAATCACGAAACTGGGGTGGGGAATAGTGTGCTGGGTGGGGGTGTCACACAGTGGGGATCACGAAGCTCGGTGGGGAAAATAAGGCTGTAAAAGTGGGGGAAGGTCACTGGGGTCAGCTGGAGTCACTCGCGGAAATCACAAAACTGGGGGGTGGGGGTGGGACTAATGTTGGGTGGGGGAGTCACACAGACGGGAATCGAAGTTGGGGTTGGAATAATGCTGTATGGAGGAGTCGCACAGCGGGGATGACGAGCCTGGGTGGGGGATATAATGCAGGTTGGGAGTCACACAGCGGGAATCACGAAGCTGGGGTTGGGAAAATTTGGTTGGGGAGTCACACAGCGGGGAACACGAAAAATGGGGTGGGGAATGTGTGGGGTGGGGGGGTGTCACACAGTGGGGATCACGAAGCTGGTTTGGGAAAATAAAGGCTGTGTTCACTCAGCGGAAACACAAAAAACTTGGGACTAATGTTGGGTGGGGGAGTCACACAGACGGAATCACGAAACTGGCGTGGGAAATAAGCTGAGTGGGGGAGTCACACAGCGGGAAACACGTTGAACACATCACATCTAATGTCTAACGGACCATTGATAACATCAACGGTGAGTAACGGTTAAGGGGGTAAATATTTGGGCCTTGCGAGTTTTGAGACGCGAGGTGCGTCTTTCGTTACGTGTCTCGACACAAAGTCGGGACATGTAAATGCTTTGGTTTAACGACAATGCATGTCGGGACCGACTATTTAAGTCCCCACCCGAATGGGAATGGACTGGGCTAGCACGAAGTTGTCTAGCCTAAGGACACGCCGAATCCACAATTCGCAGCGGTCGAGGTGGGAATCGAACCAGGGGTCTCCCGGTCTGCAGTCCGACGCTCTACCTACTGAGCTAATCTGGCAACCTCGCCAACTGCCATATTTCACTCCTATTTATAGGTTTTGTCAGGCCGCTCTGGACAAGTTCCGTAACTTTCCGGTCGGTTTTGTTCTTCGTAAGGTTTTGGACAAGTTCCGCTATTTTCCGTAAGGTTTTGGACAAGTTCCGTAATCATTCACCCGCACAGTAATTAGCTAGATGTGGACGGACAATTCCGATCAGACAGGAGCCAAAACAAGCACAGCCAGTAAACATGGCGGCTGCATTCAACACACACATGAAATGCTAACAAACTAAATGTATTGTGAATTATAATGGACTAAACAAGTTGTCTGTTGTGTGAAGACGACAATCATAAACTAGTGACAATTGTGATCATTGAGGCATGCATCATAGATCGTGGTAAGTTGTGTGCACAAAATGTCATCGTGTTTTGTTGTCCAAATGTGTGATAAATTCGAAGCGAGGAATACGCAATACACAAGCGTGTATAGCGATGCTTCGCTGGCTTGGTCGCTTCACTATTGCGTATTCGAAGCGATGAATACGAAATACACAAGCTTGTTTCGCGATGCTTCGCTGGCTGGGTCGCTTCAGTACTGTTTATTTAACAAGGTGCACTGATTACCATGAAATAATGCTCGAGTGATTGGATCCTTACGCGACCCAATCATGTTTTTTGTGGGTATGTTGACAGTAAAAAGGGTCCGATAGTTCGGAACGGTGAATGTGTAAATAATTGACAATTTCTGTCATATGTAATGATTGAGCATTATTAGTTGCACAAAACTATGTAAATTACCCAAAACCAACGAAATCCACCCAAATTACCCAAATTACCCAAATTACCCAATATACCCATATACCGAACATACTGAGTAGCTGTTCAAACACCTGTGCTCACTCTGAGCTAGTGTCATATATGGATAGCCAATCCGCCCACAAGCTCGCCCCTACAGCCAGGATAAAGGGTTATGATACTGTTTTATAGAATGACTGGAGTTCCACTGACTGAATGTGATTCGTGTATAAACTGATTTGGGTCTACACTGGTCGGATAATCCGTGCTTCTATGTTCTCTCTTTCAGTTGTGAATGTCTTCATTTTTGTGGCACTATATAATGTTGATTTGTCCGTTGATAACTGGCCGAGCAAATCATTGGATCTTTTTACACGTAGTAGGATATCTGGTCTCCCATGCCAAATATTAATGTATAGTCATTTGAGACCAGTGTGCTTCAATATCAGGGTATACACGGTTCGCATTTGCGTAGTAGAAGCTTTCTTGCGCATGCACCGAACAGATAATTCAGATCCGTATCAAATACCCCCAGTCTGACCATGAAATATACTGTGCACTTTTTAGCTGTATTGTCATTCTGGATCCTACAAACTAAATATTCAGGGGCCCATTTAACCCAGCGTTGTATGCTTTCGAGGTTCGAAAGTGCAAAACTAACACTTATTGACGATTAAGCGTGAATTGGGACGGTCATGTGTTGAGATCAGTTTTTGTTCGGATGGGCCCTGACATTCAGGTGAACCACGGATAATAATAACGCAATCAATAACAATGTTGGAAGAATACCTCACTGAAATAATATGTATTAGCTAACAAATGTCATTGAAATGTCACGGATTTTCACAGCCATGCAATACGGACCGATCCATAGCATACTAGTTAGTTGGGCTGTCGACTGGCAGAAATAAATGATACCGATGTGCTCTTATTGCCGAAATCGCGATGTACCTTATCTCAGCCGACAATTTCTTCGTGTGCACAAACATTGAAACAATATAACTGTTTTGCATGACATATATATTAAAAATATACACACTTACTTTGAGCGATTTGACATATTTCGTCATGTACGGAATAGTCTATGCATATGTACGAGGGGCATTCAATAAATTCCAGGAATGTTTTCAGACGCTATTATAATAATACCTCTCGTATATCCTGCTGGTTAACATACAGTCGGCACCATTTGCACGGGTCATCATATCAATGGTTTCTTTGCGATATTTACCCAATCATGGCACAACAGTTTTAAATTATCGAATATCTCTGTTCGGTGGCCATTTCGTACAACATCAAAGTTACCATCCACGAGATTGACGTATGACGTCAGACAATTATTTTGACATCGCCAAATTATGGACATTACGTTAGTGATTGCTGACTGACAAATTCATAAATGAAATATAATTAGTTTTCATACTATGCCATATTCAATCAATCGAAAACGTCTATTCTTTGGCAGAAAAGCTACTGTTGACGTTGCAAGTGTGCCGGGTCACATAACATGACGTTACTATGGTTATTGGTCTTCAGTTTTGCATCATCGATTTTCGGTAAATTACATATCCAATTGAAGACAATATTTGTATCTACAAATCAGGCGACTTTTGAGACAATTCACTTAAAAATGAGTCGTTTACATGACTTTCCCTGGAATTTATTGAACTCGTACAATGTTTCGTAGAGAAAAACATCATATATCAGTCAAGGCTAGAACACATGTAGGAATTTCGAGGCTCACCGAGGAATCACTACCGTTGTCGAACGATATTATGCTATTTTTATTTTATTTATCATGTAACATTTTATGAAACGTCGTTTAACGAGCATGTATCAAGTGCCTTCCGTTGAAAAGCAGGTTTAGTCCCGGGTAAGATGTGTATGCATGATACATGTACACTGGTTGCTGGCAGTACATAGTTAAGGACCCGTTCTATACCTGATCATCGTTGGATTCAAAGATAATTGCTTCGTAAATGTGATAGAATATATGTTTTATATATATATATATGTGAATACTGCCTAGTTACTGTATCCTATATGGAACACGGAGTGGCCAAGTCGGCCATCTTTGTATGTTCCAGCCATCAGCCAGTTTCACATGTTCTGCCGTTTGACAATAACTCAAAATGTGAAGCTGAAGATATGCTATAATTTAGCTAATCACATGTAGAAAAGCCAGGAGAACGGACTCCTATCAATTATATTTCAACAAACTGTAAAATATGTCAGTTTTCTGGACAGGTTTGTGCCTGTGTTTTAACAACATCAACCACCGTTAAGAGTATCCTCATACACAGGAAATCGCACAGTGTATCACCTTTACCTGGCAAACCACACAACACATACCATGTATACCCACAACTGTACGCACAAGTTGAAGTAACGGACTGAGGTCTATAAATACATTAAATATGCCTAAAAGCATCGATAAATGAAAAAAAAAAAAGCCAAATTATTGTTTTTACCCCCTCCATATACTCCATTATAGAAGGTTGCTTACTTTTTAATAGGCCGAACCCGGACGGCCTCGAGACAACGGACTCTCACGAAACGTCAACCGAGTTATATCATTGTCGCCTATTGCAGAAGTTGGGACAATGTTAGTATTCCGTAACGATACATTACCCGATCCGCTATGTCAACGCGTTTTTGAGCTATCGATAGATTTGTTTTAAAAAAAGGATCATCATTGCTAGGTCGGGAAAGAACCGCAACATTTCCGAGGCCGATACTGCTATATAACGAAGTAAACATCGGGTTCAAAATACACTTTTACGTCGTCCCGGCCCGTAAATAAACATTTTGCATATAGAAAACATGGTTTCCAATCGAACATTTGATCAAACCTACATTTATACCCGTCCAGTGCGTCACGACATGACAATTTAATCACTCAAGTTGAATACGCCACTGTTCGTACTGGCGGGTACACACGCTTAAATAATTTTCTGTGCATATACCCATTGTTGGTATGATTTATATCACTGCAGATACAATTGTTCGAAAGTACGCAATAGTTATACAGTAATCTGACACATACGGACTTATTGCTTCTGTCACCAGTAGATCCAATGACAATGTCCAGATTGTTAAAATCCACAGATGCTCGGCCAGAACATAAACTTCAGTGTTTCCCAAAAATTCACTTTTATACAGCATAAGTCAGTGTTTTGGATACGACCAAGTTCCATTATTGGTACATTTATTTTACGATTGTATGAACAATCATACATTCGGAAAGACCATATTTTCAAATCAGACCCAACAATGTACATAGTTTTGGTTTGAATGAGTACATTATCTGAATATATACACAACAAGTCATGCAAATTTTGTATTCTTTTAATAAATAATACAGTTTCACACAATGAACATAAAACATTTGCGAACGTATGAAAGTTCATACAATCAAACCCATTGATCGCTTTTCCATCATTGGTGATTGTTTGAAATTACGGTCGAAATAAATAATACTGGACTATATACAGCTTTAACTAAGTCTCAGAAAACAAATATTTGCGAACGTATGTAATTTCATACAATCAAACTCATTGATCGCTTTTCGATCATTGGTGATTGATTGAAAGTAGATACGATCAAAATAAATAGTACTGGACTATGCAGCTATTATTAAGGCTCAGGAAACCAATATTTGTGAACGTATGAAATTTCATATGATCAAAAACAGTCAATGAGACAGTTTTTCCATTATTGGTGATTTTATGAAATTGCATACGATCGAAATAGCTAATACTGGACTATATACAGCTTTAACTAATTCTCAGAAAACAAATATTTGCGAACGTATGCAATTTCATACAATCAAGCAATCAATGAGAAAGAGTTTCCATCATTGGTGATTGTACGAAATTACATACGATAGAAATAAATAATACTGGACTATATACAGCTTTCATCAAGTCTCAGAAAACAAATATTTGTGAACGTATGAAATTTCATACAATCAAACACAATAAATGCTCAGAAAGCAAATATTTGTGAACGTATGAAATTTCATACAATCAAACACAGTCAACAGAAAGTTTTTCCATCATTGGCGATTATATGAATTACATAAGATCGAAATAAATAAATCTCAGTTAACAAGTATTTGCGAAAGTATGAAATTTCATGCACTCATCAATGATTTGCAAACTTCATCAATAAGGATTGTATGAAATTGCATACGATCAAAATAAATATTACTGGATTATATACTCAGTTTACAACAATGTATGAAATTTCATCAGTGATTTGAAAACTTTGCCATCATTGGTGGTTGTATGAAATTACATACGATAAATAATACTGGACTCTACAGCTTTTATTTAGTCAAAAAACAAATATTTACGAACGTATGAAATTTTATACAATCAGACAGTCAATGATCAATGATGATTGAATGAAATTACGTACGATCAAAATAAGTAATACTGGATTCGAAGACTAAATCTCAGTTAAAATGTATTTGCGAGCGTATTGCAATTTCATACAATCTTGCATAATCAATGGGACAGTTTTTCCATCATTGATGATTGTATGAAATTATATACGATCAAACAGTCAATGAGATTAAAATAAATAATACGTTTATTTTGCAATCCGTGACTTCAATCAAATGAAATTACATGTAATCAATTATTTATTTATTGTTCAACAGTCTTTCAACAGCTAAGGTCATATTAGGCCGGGTTACATGCCGTCAAATCGTGCGGTACACATATCGTTACACTCCTAGTAATTACAATCAAAACTACCAGCACTGGCAGCCATCCTCGACGTCAACACCATATCGTTTGGTCCCAGGTGCGAATTCCAGTAAGACACTATGTGGCACTGCTCAAGTTATATAGGCGTCCTGATGTGTTCTGAAAATAGATACATACCTAGGGATGACTATGGAATGGCAACAAAGACGATGCTAAAAAGCACAAAAGTGTCGTATCAATCAGGGTTGTAATGACACATAGAAAGCTCATGCAAATATTGCAGACATATGCACAAAATGAATGAACCAACAAATAGACATGACAGGACAGCTAAGCCTATCAAAGCTGGATGTGAAACCAGATAAATTGTAAATGGTTTAGGTCAAATGCTGTACAAAGTGACACACAGAAGTTAGTGGTGTCAATATATATTCATCTGAAAAGTTGAATCACTTACCTGACAAATTTCTCCTCTACAATTGTAACAACACCGTCATCGAAAAGGATAGTCACGTCCGTACCTGACAATGTAAATATGAGATATGAGTCATAGGTACATATGTCCGCAGTATGTTACTCTGTGACAGTCGGTGTCTAAAACAATTGGCATACCTTCTGTCAGGAAGAGACAGATGCATTAGCAGTTGCTATGAGTTTAAGCCAAACAGACTAAACAGGTTCATGTGTGATATTGTGCTTCAAAGAAAACAAGTGATGTGACGTCACCTGGAGCAGCTAGCAGCTACAAAACTGTGTAGCTGCATAAGTGAATGTATAGTAGGTGCAGTCAGTAACTACCGAGTGGATAGTAGTAGTGTGATATAAATCCACCGGAAATTGGTGTTTTGACATGTTGTGTATCGACATTTGTGATATTAATATGCATATAATTGACATTTGTGATATTAATATGTATATAATTAATGACGCAAATTTCTCATTGATTTGACCTTGACCTTGGACATGAAGGCCGCATGAATGTGATATGGAATGAAAATATGGATGATGGTAAAGAAGTATATGAAGTCAATCCAAATTACCGTTACAGAGATAGCGGGTACTCAAAAACTTTAACGCGGATGGACAAACGGCCAGAAGGACGGACGCAATTACAAAAACTATATACCCCTCAAATTACTTTATATGCCGGGGTACAAATATGCAAAATACATAGAACAGACGAAATGGACATTTTGGGTACCATCAACATCCCTTGTAAATCTTTGCTGAACATCGAGTTATCGCAGGACCTAAACAATGTATTTGCACTTACCATTGATTTTTTTCACTACAGTTGGAAATCATTCCGTCTGCTTTGGGTTCTTGTCTCACCATTGAGCCTCAACTTTGTCTCCCTCTTTGAACACCTGAAAGTAGTTATCATGTTTCAACACAAACTGTGGGAGACCTGATTCTCAAACTAAATGGAAGTGGCCTGCGTGTTGCGCCCGCAAAGGCTTTGATAGTACACCGAAAATGAGTTTGAGTGTACACCGCAAGAACGGACGTACATACGTAACTGCCACTGTGCCGATCATATTGCGTAAGCGGGCGTGACAAAGACATTTTATCAATCACATATTTCAATTCCATTGGATGATAATTGCCCGAAAAAGAAACACAATAATTGCCCTTGGTGGCTGATTAAAGAAACTACAGCAAACTTTGAAAGCGGACTCATAACTGTAGTGCCATTTATCCGTACGACAATCATGCTGAAATAAAGGATGAATTCATAAAGACCCATCCTCCTTAAGCAACTACTTTGGTTTGGTAGTGATTCAACTATTGTATTCGTATACACAATGATTTGATATACATCCACGTATTACTTGATGTGGCTTATAAATTGAAATGTAATTCACAGTGACGTGAATGACATGGTTAGCCATCAATATGAGGAAGCTACTAAGACTGATTCCCCACTCCCTACTATCTTACTTTAACTCTCAAGTAGCAAGAAAACCAAAAATGTACCTGAGTGCCAAACCAGGGATATCAGGATTCCGGCAAGGACGAACCCCACCGTTAGACGTACCCTTCTTATGCTTCCAACCAACCACACAAAATTCAATGGGTAATGTACAACAGCTTAGCTAATCTCACCTGAGTTTCCATCTTACGTTGCATGGCTTTAGGTCTCTTGGATCTGTTTGCAGCATTTGTAAAGCAACTTGAGCAAGTAAGCAGAAGCTCACGGATACCACGCCTTGACCGACGAATAAAAACTTTAGCTCACATTTTACAGACGGACGAATTAACAGATTGACAGAATGACAACAAGAGTTCCGAAGGTCACAATATACGCCCGTCGATGCAAGGCCAGTCAACAAGGGGAGATAGCTCACTGAAAATCAATAGGCTTCTTTATATTGCCGTAATAAACATGAATACCGAAATTGGTTACGATCGGTGAAGTAGAACTCGAGTAATCAATAGGCTTCTTTGTCTTGCCGTGATAAACATGTAAACCAAATTTGGTTATGATTGGTGAACTAGAACTTGAGTTATTGCGTGGACAAGGATACAGAGTGAGAACATTAAAAATCGCCGCCAAGGGGAGATATGTCATCGGAAATTTCAAAATCAATAGGCTTCTTCGTCTTGCCGTGTTAAAGATGTATACCGAATTTGGTTACAATGCGTCAAGTAAAACTTTAGTTATTGCGTGGACAAGCTGTGCCCGCCCGCCCACCGCCCGTACAAGATGAATACATAATACGCCCGTTTTTTCAAACGGGCGTATAAAAACTGTATAATACTTTGTATGCCAGGGGTTTAATAAATGTACACGACCCATATTATCACTATGATTATTTTCATTGTTGCAATGATTATATGACACGCCGTGTGATTGTATGCCTTCGGACATTTGCGTAATTTCATGACGTACGTGTACAAAATTTACAATATGTTTCATAAATAATGTCAAAAGTTGACAACATTTTCAGATTCCGCATGTACAATGAAAATTGTGTCAACTCCTTGATGCCATTTACGAAAAATATTGTAATTTTTGAAAACAGCCTAACTAAAAACTAAAATGGTGGAGATGGCAACTTTGCACTGTATATGATACACGAAGACGAAGTCAGATATACTTTACAGAAATATTCACATGTATGATGCAACTACATTTGAAACAAAGTATGATGTTGTATAAAGTCGGTCTTTAAAACAATGATTACCTTTCATGGTTGCGGCTGCCAACTCTTTTAGTGGACGTTCGTTTTCCGCCATCAATCGCTGGATTGTCACTTCTTTCTCTTCCACCAGAAGATGCAGTGCATCAATCTCGTCGTTCTGTATATTCCGCTAAAATAAATTTAAAGATTGGTGTCATGATTGATGATACAATTTGTAAGTAATTGAAAATTAGTGATGTCTCCATTACAATCATCATATAACGATAGAAATATTGGTAAATAATGGTCATAAAAGGACAATCCGCCTTAAGATTACATTGATATATGGTACTAAGAGTACAAAAATAATTGATTTATGGGTACATGTATGTCGCCTATTGTCAATTGACCTCAAGCTGGCAGGCCACATAGGCGGGCCATAAAATGGGTATGTGTGATGATATCATAAACAAACATATAAATGTTCAAACCTGATGACACATGATTGCATAGATAGATGTACTTTAAGGGATAAAAGGACGCACACATGCATAAACCTCCTATAAAGTGGCGCAAAGAGCCCACAAGAGTGATTACAAGTAAACAGGCTACAACAGTTTATATCATAGTGAAAATATTACAATTGATGGTGTTTTTAACGTCGTACATCTGGGCCAAACCAGGTCTCCGGTCGGGATTCCGGTAAGAATGATTAAAACATACCTAAGATATTTGACCTTGAGTTTGAACATGAGAGCCGTACGGGTGGGCTATACACTGAACATATGGATGATGATAAAGAAGTATATGTTTCAAGTAAATCTGAATCTACGGTTGCAGAGATAATGGATACACTAAAACTATATGCAAATTCTACGGACGAAAGGACAGACGACCGAATGACGGACAAACGGAAATACTACAACTATATACTGTAACCCCTTGATGTATGGCGCGGCTTTAATAAATCAGAAAAAAAGAGTGCATAAGTTCACAATATACGCCCTTCCAGATATGGCCAGTCAACAAGTGGAGATAACTCACTGAAAACCAATAGCTTGCAATGATAAGTGTAGGAAATTTGGTTAATATCCGTCAAGTATAACTCTAGTTATTGCACAGGTAAGGATACAGAATGCGAAAATAAAAAATGGCCGCCAAGGTGAGATAAGTCGTTCAGCAATTTTTGTTGAAAATGAATACTGTTTCTCGTTTTCCTCAGATAAGCATGTGCACCGAATTGGGTTGCGATCCGAGTTATTGAGTGGACAAGGATATAGAGCGCGAACAGTAAAAATGGCCATCAAGTAATCAGATTTTTTTTAAATCAATCGGGTTCTTCGTCTTGCCATTATAAACATTCATGTATAACTCATTGGGTGGACAATCTATGCCTGCCCGCCCAAGGTGAATACATATTTTCACATTTTTTCAAACGGGCGTCCACAAATTAAACCAACGATTCTCGCCTCTGTGATTAGTATTAGGTTATTATTGTAGCAAGTAGACTTTACTTACAGCCTCCTCCGTGTCCTGTTCTGGTGCCTCTCCAATGTCAGGTCTGCGATGGTTCCTCGTTTCTACTTCACCATCTGCGATGGTTGTTTCTTTGTTCATAGAGCTGCAATAAATTTGTAACTATAAATGTGATCATAAAATATAAATGATGTGACTTAAGGGACTTAATTAGCCGAACATGTAAGTGCAAGGACGGGTAATGCACTTAATGTGAATGCAACTGTCCAACCAAGAAAATATGATATTAGGTCTAGAAGATTTATTTATTAGCTTAAAAATGTACGCCTGGCAACAAACAATGTCAATCATTTCCATTTAATGGTCCTGTATTTCTAAAATTATACACAATTCCCCATGTTAATTCCCCATAGACATATTCACTCAGTGAAGATCTGTGAATATGTCTATGGGGATTTAACATGTGGAAATTGTTTTTTTAGCAATAAAATCAATATTTGACCAAATTTCACGAAATAAAAAGTAGGCCAATTTTTAAATTTTGCTATAATTTAATATATCGAAAAAATATACTGTTTTGCATTGTTTACATATCCGTACAATTTTGGCAGGTTTCGTGAAACAGACAGTACATATAGGTCGTGTTCGTACGTGTGTCCGATCGATACACCACTTGATGAAGCTCGATCATTATCTTCCCGTACATGCGGACCTACCATGATTTAAAAAATATGACAAATATGCTGGCAGACATGCGCAGGCGTAACTGTCTACGGATTCTAAAACTATAGAATGTAAAAATAGCCGCCCACCTTTTATATCATGCCCGTGGTGTACATATGGCACGTACAGTGGATGAATGAGACCCGTGGATACAGCATGTAACACGCCCAGTCTAATCAGGAACTCCAATAGTCTTCACAGTATCGCTGAAGTACCTGTATAAACAACGAGGAACAGTTTAGATAATAAAAGCCCACGATAAAATATACACAATACGACAGGGTTTACTCCGATAGCAACGGTTCCGGCGTCTTACACGTTGTTATTCCGAAGACAACGGCCCGTTTTGGGAAATTTAATAATCACAAATGTTACCACCAGGACAAAACAGGTTTACAATGTAGAGTCGATCAGTTTGTAGCCACGCGTCATGGTATATAGAATCCCAATATATACACTCCAGGCCCGTACGCAGGAATAAATTTAGGGGTGGGGGGGGGGGGTGGTGGGAGCGTTATCGACTGCGCGAAGGGCCAAACATGTGTTTTTGCACATCCATGGACAGACCTCGGTGTTAACCATTCCCCCACTAGATATATAACATTATGATGCAGGGTCTACACCGGCCGCAAGTTGAGTACGCTTGACGAATTATCTGTATATACCCATTGTTCGTCCAATTTGTATCACTGAAGATACAATTGTTTAAATTGACATAGTTATACAGTAATCTGACGCAATAAGGACTTATTGCTTCAGCCACCAGTAGATCCAATGACAATGTCCCGATTGGTTAAATCCACAGATGCTCGGCCAGAATATAAACTACAGTGTTTCCAGTGACAATTTTGTGGAAACTAGCGCGATTGTTGATCAAGGCGACAAATCATTGGCGACAAATTACTAAAATTTCGATTTTACGCGAAAAAGTAAATTCACATGTCGTATGCGTCTGCATAGCGAAAGTTGCAGTTTATTTCGAACTGCTGCAGCAGAAGTCGTTTTATCGTTCTTCCATTGCAAACACGTATATAGACATTACAAACACAATTATATTGACCGTTTTATAATTATCGTTGAATTCGGTTTTGAGTCCGTCCGTCCGTCCGTCCGTCCGTCCGTCCGTCCGTCCGTCCGTCCGTCTGTGTCAGTGCTGTATCGGGGCTGGCAACTTACAATGGAAACACAATTTGCCACACAAACGTGCATATTGCACGTTGATACAGATGCCATATCGTCGGAGCAATTGAAAACATTTGACAAAAACACGTGGATAAAGGTTAGGGATGCTGATAAATGCAGGCGCCTCAAAGTAAAATCATCAACATTTTACAAAATATATATCTCCGACAACTATGACAACACAGTTTGCTATCATTCGAGCTGTTACAAGAATTTCACTGCAACTCCCAAACAAAAGCAGAGTTTAGATATGGAAGGAACTGGCGACTGTCAAACACAGTATACGTTACGAAGTCAAGTTGAACATGCGATAGATAATAGTTGAGGAGTGTTTGTGCCCATGTATTTATTTTGTAACCAGGTTATGAAAAAGTACAAAGTTAAGCGTGAACCACTAGGTAGCATTGAAGTAGAAACTAATGGACACTCTATTAGAAATGCAGCTATAACACTCGGTGATGAAACGCTGTTAGCCAAATTAGGTAACGATGATCTTATATCAAAAGAAGCAAAGGTGCACAGTTACTGTGCACCATTCATGTAGAAATACGTATTTAAAGGAGGCGAGCAGAACTGAAGAACAAAAGTCCGGTATTGGAAATAGTCAATCACAACAGAAATCAAACTCATTTGAATTTGTTAAAGAGTATGTTAAATGCCAATTAGTTGACAAGTGTGGCGCTGAGAAGTTGACATTCATACATAGCAGATATATGCATGACCTTACAACTGAAAACACTGGATACAAGGCCCAATATTTATATGAAAAATTACTTTCCGAATGTCCTGGTCAATTGAAAACGTGCAAGGAAAGCAATAAGGCTGGTAATATAATTTGTCAAAAAAGCTTATCAAACGAGAGAGCCATACGAATAGCAAATTTTGACATTCATTACATAAAGGACGTAGCACTGTTTCTGAGAAATATCATCCTTTCTACGACGCCAGCTGATTTACCGGAACCGTTAACATTAGAATATATAGAAACTGGTCAGACTGTAAGACCCGACGAATTGACTAATTTTTTACAAGTTTTCTATACCGGCTCAGACATTAATGCTGAGCATGAACGTGTTCATAGACTAGTAAACTCCGTAGCTGATGATGTTTTATTTAATGTTACACGAGGTAGAGTTCAGCCTGTGTTTAGGGTTGGGAATAAAAAGCCTGACGGTGGCGGAACATTACACGATACAGTAGGCATATGCTATCAAAATGTAATGAGCGAGAATGAACAGTTCGAAAGGGCAGACTTAATCGAACCGTCTAACACCCAGACACAAACACCCACTGTCAATAGGAGAACCCTGGATGTTGAAAGCAGAAGCATTGAACCATATCGAAAGAAGTCAAAAATATAATTTTTTGAGTCCAGTTGACCGGACCCCTGAAGAAAGCGGCTGGTTGTTGGCTGATGGCTTCTATGGGATGAAATGGCTTGATGGTGATCAAATCCCCAAGTCAATTGCTGATGTACTGACCCATACTTCACTAGATGAAGAAACTGACGAAGCAGACATACATCAATCTGACGAATCAGACAGTGATTCTGAATAAATGAGTTCCTAATTAAAATACATCGAGTTTGAACAATATATCATCATTAGACAGTCCGCGTAGGGAATCAAATTAGTTTCGCATGGCAGCCATCTTGGACCGGGAACAGTCCACTTTCTATTTTTCAATATGATGTGATAGAGGGTGGTTATATTTCTACATACAGTATTTCTATTGTTGAAATTACATCGCTGCATGTGTGTACGTCATTTGATGTGCTTAGCTCCCCCCCCCCCGGATATAGCTTTTGTTTTATCTGTGGTACTTTGGAGAAATTGTTTTGTGGATCTTTCGTTGGTTTTATACTGTTTATCTATTGCTGTGTTATTTTTTTATTGGGGGCTGTATACTGCTAGTTGTGGACGGCTTTTTGTGACATATTGTCGATTTGCAACAACCTATGTGCTCGTGTCGTAGTTCGCTTGGGCTGATTTGTTTAATTTTAATGCTTGGCTCTTGGTCTCCTCAATGTACACATCTCACAACTTCAACATTATTTTGGCAGCCATCTTGGATTCTGGGGAGTACACATTGACTTGGTTCAAATCGATATTGGTAAATTGTTTATATTCAATTGCATAGTTATAGAGGTACGTTTGTAATGTATCTTCTTTGCATACACCACACGTTGCAATGTGTTTTAATGTTTCGCGGACTGTTGTTTCTTGTGGGTTGGGTAAGGGTACCTATCTTGTAATATTTTTGCAATCAATTAACCCAGGAACATACTTTTTCGAAACTGAATAATGGATACATGAAGGCAACATTTAAATGCTCGCAGCCTTACTTAATGAACGAAAAAATGTCATTTTTATATATATTTTGTTTGTATGTTTCGAATATTTTCATGATTTCTCATAATATTAGATACTAATATCCACATATTTGTACATGAATATTATTCTGTGACCTGACTTTAGTAAATTAACGCAAGTTCTGTGGAAATATAGCAGGTACATTTAGTTTTAGCGCGTCATTGTTTAGGTATATAATTTTAGAGGAATGTTGGCGGCGATCTTGAATTTGCCAGAAAACCTCCCACCAGAATTTTGTAAGAAATGGATTTTCGAATTCAGCTCAATATTTTCCATAATAATCGATCATCAATCCTTTCGGGCTCAACATTGTAAACAAAAGTGCCCCAGCTCTGGGGCTATAGGAAGCGCATAGGAAATCCTTCGCTCGCCGAGGAATTCCTACCGTTTCCGAGCTGAGCCTGATAAACTTGATATCAACAGACGCTAATCTGATATTATATGTATCAGGTAACGTTTTATGCTAGCCGATGATCAAATACAAACTAGCTTTCTTGGAATAGAAAGCGCACTCGTTTACGTTGCGTGAATACAATCACGTTGTTCGGTAACGTCTTGAATGACGCCGTCGATCAATGCAACGTTAGGTTTTAATTCGCTGTAACCCTGATATTCGTATCAGGCCAATGCCTGATACGACACTATGTTATCAGTCAGCACATATTCGGCCAATGCAAACCCCGTTACTGGTTAAAGTACATCAATCTTACACCATAATATTGTATTATTTATGAAACATATGCGATCATTATCATTATTTATAGAGCGCACATTGTGTTGCCAAATTGAGTTTCAAATTAAGTGACCTCATTTTAAAAATTACAAATAATTGTGGCACTTATTAGGCAATTAACAATGTCTCCATAGAGAGGCGAATTCCAGTAATTTAGCAGTCTATGTCTATACTCTATTTTTATTATTGTGAGCGGATAAATGGGGCTTATTTTTTTGCTACGGCATGGGGGTTCAAACAGTTCCCTCGTGCAACGGCAAACGTTTACCCACGGCAGGACATGGTCGAACCTTCTATTAACATGATTGACCTCAATCCATTGCATTGTGTACCAGCGCTATTGCCTGATAGAGTCATGTATTTGATTGTCGGTCACCAGGGCCGGTTTCACTAAACTTCGTACGACTAACATTTTCGTAACTGCAAACTTATGATAGTCTGTATATTTCACATTAAGACCGTTTTCATGTAAACAATTATTGGATTTACATTTATTGAACATAGGCTGCACATTCAGCCTATGTTCAATACATGTACATCCATCAATTGAAATTTGCAGACGATCCTAAATTTGCACTTACGAACAGCTTAGTTGAAGCTTAGTGAAACGGCCCCCATGTGTTTAATCGATGCATAACTTGTTACCTGAATTTTTTAAATTAAATATGCAATGTAATGTAATGTTTATTCAGCAATAGGCCTACTGGCCCTTGAGTATACAATATAATACAACACATTATGGACACAAACAGACGTGATGATAAGTATGGGAAACGTAAAAAGGCGGGAATTGGGAAGCAATCGAAGAAAACGGCGGTGGAGAGCAGCTGACATTACGACAGGACGCTGTATGAGGCAGACGAAACGGAGTTGCCAGGGCAATACGATTACACCACAACTTCTGGCCGCCTTCCCATCTGGGTTAACATGGCAACGGATATTGGTTTAATGAGGCAGTGGCATCATTACTTTGGGAAGGTAATGTATTCAGCAGGACATTATTTTATTTTACGTAATACTACGCAGTTGCAATGGTTACTGACTCACATGTAACGTACATTAACCCTTTCAACCCGAAATACTAGGTTCGTCACAACCATTGATTTCTCCTATATAACCTAGTAAACATTTATCCCATTTTTGCCATTCTCTGCTTCTTTCATTTTTAGAGTGGGTGACATTATATTGTGGGAACATTTCCCCATAACCTGCACGCGTCCTGCTCTGGATATTCACTAATTAAAGTATAGTTATATATTAAGAAAGATATATTCATGCTACTGTGACAACCCGTGTGGCACAAAAAGTCAGAGGCTGGAATTGAATCAGGTGACATAAATTTTCAGAATTAAAAGATAAAAACCACAAAAGATGTCCTTGAAACTAATGTAAAAGCTCCATTAACATGCCTGTGAAATAGGCTAGTATCTCAATTGACCAGGTTATGCAAGCAAACAATGTCTATGCAGGGCTCCAGATAAGGAATTAATAATTTAGTATTGTCACTCCATCATTTCTGAAGCAATTGGGTACTTCAAAATTGTAATTCGGTAAAATAAAATCACACTACTGTTTACACATCAGCAGACAGCAATTATTGAATAGTTTGCTTCGAAATGAAAACATGTCTTGGCATTTCATTTCCTTGGAGACAATTCTAATGAAATACCAAGATGTGTTTTCATTGAAAATAAGAAAAACATTTTTATTGCTTTTGATACTCGCTACTTCTTATTTCAATTGGATTATTTGCAATTTTAATTGGGTAGTTAAGCAAATACGCAGCTTATCTGGAGCTCTGGTCTATGACATACATATTGGATAATGTATTTACCATTCTACTACATACTACACCGCGCATGAATACACGTAGTGCGGTTATGCCTTACATGAAAATGTAATGTCTCTTAATGCTGTCAACCCTACTTATTGATCATTCTTTAGCATTTTCATACTATTTTTAATGACAAAAGGTCGATATTTAACAGGTGAATAATAGTGAGAAATGCTGCAGATCCTGATGAGACGGCTCATTGGGAGTCGACTCACATGTATCCGAGGTGTTGACACTGTTGGATGTCTTGTCTGTAGAGTTTATGCTCATGAAACATTGCATCAGATGTCTCGGGTATTCAATATTTATAGATAATTTTGATTTGTATGTGTATATATGCACGAGTTCGCAGCGTGCGATATTGCGCGACTTTAGGAACGCAATATCGTTGAACAGCGGAATGAGTGGTATATATCCACATACAAATCAATTTTCCTTTTTATTATATACGTACATAATTCGCAATTAATAGGCGCTTCAAAAATTATACAAAATAAAACAAAATAAACAAATTAGTGGTGATTTAGAAGGAATTATTTTGCGATGTGATGCGTAGTTCCGGCACTGACCAATATGAACTCACGAGACGTCAATATGGAAAAAATATTGACGTCTTGTGTTGCATTGTGTTTCAATGGGAAACGAAAGTACGTATATAATACATAGAGGATCCTGCATGAGTGATCGGTTACTATGATATTTATTTTATTTATTGCATAAGCACATCAACATACATTGAACATGTACTGGTCACCATCACTCTGCCATCATGTTAAGTCAACGCAAATGTTAAAGTATATGTATTGCATATGCACATCACCATACAATGCAGTCTGTATTTCCTCTAAACACGCTGTACGCTCCCCATGATGTCCCCCGCCAGTCGTATTTCTAGTATCAAGTTGCATGGATATTCGTCAGATTGATTGGTCGATTGATTGGTTGTGGTTGTATGTCCGTTTCAGACCAATGTCATATACAGACGGTACAGTATCTGAATGAGGATCAATGTGCATTGAGTACATTTATTGTTTACCATAGTTTCTCGACCAATGAAAGAACGGCATTTCGTCTCAATTAATCGCATATTGCGACGCTTTCGCCAATATGTATTAAGTTAATCATTAACTGTTTAAACAGGCTCCAGTTGTGTTTGAGCAAATACATTTGCTCAAAATAGCGACCCCATGTGTATAAGGAGTGTTATGAAAAATTCAGACTGCTCTTGACTATGCAAGTTATCAAAATATTTCATCACTTTCTAGGAACAGACATTAGGAACAGACATTCAGTATAAGACATAGCATACTCTCTCTGCGATCTCGTTTGCCTTCAAGCATTGTGAACAATAATTTTTCAGCATTACCAGTGCAACCACCGCTGTGACTCACATATTGAAATCACTATGAAAATGTTCATAACATTCCGTTCTGAAACAAAAAAAAATTCATAAAATGTACTATCGCTCTCGCTATGAAAATTTTCATAAACCGGACTGTGAAAATTGTCATAAAGCGTAATAAACCTCTAATTATGAACATTTTCATAAAACTTAATGTCACTATCACTATTAAAATTTTCATAAAATGTAATATACGTCTCGCTATGAACATTTTTTTTAAAGCGTAATATCCCTCTCACTATGAAAAGTTTCATAAATGTAATATACCTCTCGCTATGAAAATTTGCATAAATCGTTCTAATACCGGTTCTATCACCCTCACATATTGAAGTCGCTATGAAAATTACTGCTTTCAGACAAATTTTAGTCGCTATGAAAATTTTCATAAAATATACCATCGCTCCCACATATTGTAGCCGCTATGAACATGTTCCTAACATTCCAGTTCTCAGACAAACATTAGTCGCTATGAAAATTTGTATAAGATTTCCGTTCTCTGACAATCATTAGTAGATGTTCACGTGACAATATGGCGGTATCTTACACAAATCTGAGCTCTGTGAAATAAGTGTAATTTTCGCGGTTTCGTAGTAACTAGACAGAAATTTTGTTGGTATACTAATGTATGAAGTTGCTTGGATTATTGTGGTATTAGTGTTTTCTACATAAACTATGAGGATGGACTATAGTTTGGCGGTGAAAAGTGGTGCACGTGCAGGTGCCCGTAATGGCGAACAAGATGGCGGAAATGTGTTTGTTGACATTGACAGTAATGATGAACAATGGTCGCTAATGTGTAGTAAACGATCAAAAAAACGTGGAAGGAAAAGTACAGGAGGGACCAGCATGACACATGGAAGTGATGATAATCCCAGTGCCACTAATTATGATTCCCTGACTACAGATGAAAAACTGAACCTCATTCTATCGACCATGACCAAAATAAACAATCTTGAGTCCAAGTTGGATCGTGCGATCAGTGCCACACATACATTGCGTGATACACAGGAAACCGTCCTTAAACATTCGGACCGCATCACTGTGCTCGAGTACAAATCAATTGACAATGAGGCACGTGTCCGGCGTAACAGCCTTCTGTTCAAGGGCCTTGCCGAGTCTCGGTATGAAAACTGTGTTGAGAAAATCCAAGAATTTCTGCAAACCGAACTGGGCATTGGAGGTGAGGGCAAAATGTATATGGATCGTGCGCACAGACTGGGCAGATTCCGCAGTGGCAACACGCGATTTATCATCGTTGCCTTCACATATTTCACTGACACTGAATATATTTTGTCAAAAGGCCACATGTTGAAAAACAAACCCTACAGTATCAGCAGGGATTTCCCGCATGAAATAGTTCAGGCACGTAAAATGTTATGGCCTCGATACAAAGACTTGCGGTCACGTCACACAGGTACTGGGAATTCCTTGTCCATTGTTTACCCTGCCAAACTCGTGCATAACGGGCGAGTCATAGTGGACATGTTCCCACAGTGGGACGAATTCATGCGGCGCAGTCGAGTGAGTTATAAACAGGTCAGTGAGCAGTTGCGGTCTAATCCCAGCGAAAGCACTAGTAACACACCACGTGCAGAGCGGAGCAATACACGTGCGCCCCCCCCCCCCCCGTGATACGTCCGACGACTCATCAGATACTGGATATACTGCTATGGACATCACGGCTGTCAAGGCGTGCATTCACCCATTTCCCAAGCCATCCACGTAAAATGCCCCGCACTCAATCGCACCAAGCCCGACCACTTATACACCAGCAGTCCCAATTCGTCACGTCGTAGCTAACGATCCTGTATCCCCGTCACTTATTAGCGCCCAGATCCCACCACTGACACGTCCCAAGGTGAAGGGCACACCAATCGTCACACCAAGTTCGATAGATGTTCCCACAGTTAATCCCGACACACAGCGAACTGACTGTAATTCCGACCCTGAATCGCCGTCACTTCTCGGCAACAGTGATCACCGCCCCGGAACATTCGCTGACGCATCGTCGGTACACAATCCACCGGTCAGCTCCGCACCGGCGCGGCATAACACGGTTTCTCCTGAACTGACCACTGACGGTGTCTCATGATGTAGTTGATGTAAAGGGCTATACTTTTCATAGTAAATGTAGAAACACACTATCATCCAAACGATCTGGTGGCATTGGTGTATATATCAAGGATGATATTCTCGGATCTACAACTGTTTTGCATAACACATGTGAATACATAATATGGTTGACGATTAAATATGATATTTTGAACTTGGATAGCGATATATTATTAGGCGCAATATACTTGCCACCTACTGGTTCTCGCTATCTCGATGAAGATCAAATGATATTGCTTAATGATATTGCTTGATGAGGAAATTGCTCAATATTGTACAAATTATACATTCTCAATACTACTTGGGGATGTAAATGCCAGAACCTCATGCCTGCCTGACTATATTGTATCGGATGATTTTTTATCGTCTCATTTTGATTTGATACCGAAACAATGAACTACTTTTCTAAGCATGTCACACTAGAAAACCTAGGTTACCCATTGCAACGACAGTCTAAAGATAAGAAAACGAACCCACATGGCTATTTCTTAATCGAAACATGTAGAAATAATAATTAATTTTTACTAAATGGTCGCGCAGGATCTGATAAACATAACGGTGATTTCACATTCCGAAACAAATCAGTTATTGATTACGCGATAGCGTCTGTTGATATGTTTCATCATATCGCTGATTTTAAAATTACAGAGACCGACCCGTTATTCTCGGACGGACACGCTGTCCTGAGTGTGGATTTGAATTGTAAACGAGTTGTACAAAATACGCGAAGTTCATCTCCACATAAAAAGAAAACGAAACGATGGAATAATAATTTGTCAGAAATTTTTTCACGCAATATTAATATTACGACATTAAATAATTTACTCATACTGCCCGATTCAAAGGATTCAATAAATCGAATCACCACTGAAATAGCACAGGTGTTTGAAGTGGCAGCAAATAAAACTTTTAATACAACTTCACAATATGTACAAAACTCAGATAGTAACAAGCCATGGTTTGGTCATGAATGTAAGAGAGCACGAAAAGGGTATCATAGAGCCAAAAAGAAATATCAGCACAATAAAAGTAGCTATAACAAAGGCAAATTAGCTCGTGAAAGTAAATATAACAAAAAAACTATGCACAAATATATTAACAAGTATAAATATAAAAATGCTAATAAACTGCGTAATATGCACAGTACGAACCCCAAAAAATACTGGACTTTTCTCAACTGTCTGAAAACAAAGTCCAAAATGGACCTACCACCAATCGATGTTTTGTACGATTTTTTTTAAGCAAAGCAACCAGAATAATGACGAAAATGAGCATTTTGACTTGCCACATGATCTGTTACTCAACAGCGAAGAGCAACTTAGCGGCCCAATATCTGAAAATGAAATAATAAAACATATTTCTAACCTAAACAATGCTAAAGCTTCTAGTCCATCAGATAACATTTTAAATGAATACATAAAGAGCACAAAGAATAGTATGGTACCAGTTTATGCTGACTTGTTTAACAGAGTATTAAATACTGGAATATTGCCAGAATGCTGGCTCGAGGGTTACATTATACCAATATACAAAAAGGGAGATTCGAAAGAACCCGGTAATTACCGTCCTATTACTTTACTCAGCTGCTTAGGCAAATTATTTACATCAATTTTAAATACACGTATAAATATATTCGTAGAAGAAAATAATCTACTTAATGAGAATCAGGCTGGTTTTAGAAAAATATATTCAACCACCGACCATGTTTTTCTAGTGCATAGCCTAATAGAACTGATGAAAAAGGGCAAGAAAAAACTATACTGTGCATTTATTGATTTCGCTGCAACGTTTGACTCAGTCTGGAGGGTGGGCGTTTGGCTAAAACTACTATCTTCCTCAATAAATGGAAAATTATTTCGCCTGATCTACAATATGTACAACAATATTAAATTATGCATTTTTAGTGAAGGTCAAACATCAGACTTTTTTGTATGCGAACGTGGATTGCGTCAGGGTGAAAACTTGTCCCACATAATTTTTTCGATGTTTCTGAACGACCTAGAATCAAATTTAATAATATCAGGATCACAAGGAGTAAATATTCAATATGGTGATGCACATCAATGGCTGAGGCTACTTGTTTTGCTATATGCCGATGATACGTTAATTTTATCATATAATCCCAAAGATTTCCAAAATTCATTGGACTATTTTTCCACTCATTGCCACGAATGGAAACTGAAAGTTAATTTATCGAAAAGCAATGTAATTGTTTTTGGGGCACGTAATACGAATAGGTTTCAATTCAAAGTTGTCGGTGAGAATATAAACATCATAGATAAATACAAATACCTGGGTGTATATTTTACTAGTAATGGCTCGTTTGCTACTACTCGAAAACACTTAACAGAACAGGCAAAAAAAGCAATGTATCTGTTTTACACGAGAATATACAATCTTGACCCTCCCATCGACCTCCAACTCAAGCTATTCGATCATACAATTGTACCCATATTAACGTATAATTGCGAGGTATGGGTCTTTGAAACTCTTAACATGATTGAAAAGGTACATAACGACTTTTTGAGGAAAATAACCCGAACTAGAAAAATCACACCGATATATATGTTATACGGAGAACTAGGCCGTTACCCACTATCGATAATTGTAAAAAGTAGGCTAATAGGATATTGGAATAGACTTATTACAGGTAAACATACCAAATATGCATACCTTATATACTTATCAATGCTTAATAATCCTGAAGTTGAATATAAATGGCCAACATGCATTTATAACATATTAACGTCAGTAGGAAGACACGAATTATGGTTAAATCAATTAACACTACAAAACCGAAGCATCAAATTTGGAGTTAAACGTATATTGGTTGACCAATATATACAAAGCTGGAATGCTGCCAAAAATAACTCAAATAAAGGTATGATTTACGATAGCTTTAAATCAGCAATATCCTTTGAGAATTACTTAATAAAACTACCACATAACTCGGCATTGTCTATTCTTAGATTACGCACAGCTAATCATAGATTCCCAATAGAAACGGGACGATGGTCTGGCGATGAACTCAATGACCGCATTTGTAGACTCTGCAACATAAACGAGGTAGTGTCCGAAAAACACTACCTTTTAAAATGTACCATTTTTCGTACTGAACGTGAACAGCTTATCCATTCACGATATCATGAAATGCCAAGCGAACATACATTTAAATTATTAATGACTACCGAAGATAAAGTCAAATTAATTAACCTGAGTAAATTCGCAAATGTAATCATGAACAAGTTTCGCTAAGTTACCATACCAATTAAGACACAGAAAGTTTGGCTCCCGAACAATGCAGTCCTGTGCTAGCTTGCACAACCGTGCAGCCCGATATGTACCTATATAGTTCCCTGTTCAAATATGGATACTCTGTCATACAAATTACACTCACAGTGATGTCCATACCGGGATGCACGTTTCTGCCTTCTGATCCGACACTGCATCGGGCGAGAGTCCAATAGGCCCGCTTATCGCATAGCAGCACTGGTAATGATATAAAAAGTGAACGATGTCTGGTCCACTAAATACACTAACTGTAAGAATGCAGTCCAGCATAGCCGATTTTATACTAATCTACAATGTCGATTATGTATACCTATGTGAACAGTTATTGGTATTTGGTGTCTATACACCGCCTTTACTATTCCCCAATATTGTAGTAAGTGTGACACGTGCCCGGATCACGGATATACGTGATATGGTCGGATGACAAACTCGCTGCGAAAGTGATACACGTTCTTTCATATGGACTTATTAGCTTTACCCACGGCCGCGTCACATACAATTCGATATTCTGTTTAGTTCTATCATGCACATTGTTGGAAGTATATGTTGTATATCATGTTTGCTCGTGAAATGTACGTCTGCAGAAATAGTGACTGCCTTTGTATAATAGTTATGTGCACAAAAGTATTGTTACGCGCCGGCCGTGGGGCGTGTACTAAATACTATTTTGACCCGCTATATCGTTGTGTTGAGCCTACAACCCTTAGCACCAGCTTCTCTAGAATGCCCACCTTGGCTACTAGACTATGGACCTTCTGGATGGGTTTGTTCTTACCGACCTGCAAGCAAGGCACGCGTTGTGGGCTCTTTGTGTCTGTTTGCTATACTATGTGTAGGTAGCGTGCATGTTCTGTCTAGCAATCAGACTCTAGCTTGCAACCTGTGCGTTGAATAACTCAGATTATCGCCCCTGTGGTTCTCTACGGGATGAACACAGGATGAGACACCACTCTGTAGACTTCAGGGAATATAGAAGTAGCCAGTTCAATTTAACAATTTAATTAGCAGTTAATCGATGGTGTACGACACATGTACAATAACAATGGTTCACATGAGTGGTCACAGCACATCATAAATTGCATTACTGTCAACTTGTTATATAGACATGTTAAGATGGTTAAAATGCGAGCTTAAAATGCTGTATTAAAGCAATATAATTAGTTGCTCCGCTCAAATGAGGGCGAAATTGTCAGACGGTGACAATGCGTGGTGTTAACATAACATCACTAAATAGGCATGTAAACACTTAATTTGTAGTTACCGAAGGAAGTCACATATTACGTCACGATAAGGTAATGTCGACAATTATAACTTCCAATAGTTTTCCGATTTAAACGAAAAGTTTAACAGGCTACTACCGTTGTTCGTGGCTCATACACGTATCGATAGTTTACGATATAGAATAACACAGGGTTATACCACTGAGGTTTATACTAAGGACATGTAAACTAGACTTCGCTAGCATTATAATATCCGCGAATATCCGCTGTGTAAGTAAATAATGTCCAAAATGATTCTGACAGAAGTTGTGTTGGCCTAAAGATAAACTATGCTTTCTATGAGATTGTTACAATAACTTTTGGAAGATCTTACAAGGTAATTTGTTGAAGAGTACATTTCTCACGAAATTTGCGTGGAGGTTACGTCTGTAAAAGTCTAAAATCAGAATGCTTCCAAAGAAAATATTGGGTACTTTTATACCCGTGAGGTGGCCAGTGACCCGTTTCTGGTCATACTGGCCAGTGACCACCAATTCCTGGTCACAGTGGACAGTTTCGGGTCACAGTGGCCCATTCCGGGTCACAGTGACCAGTTTCTGTCCACAGTTGACAACAATTGTGGGTCACAGTGGCCACTTTTTGCGTCATCACTACAACTATAACGTCACGTCTCTTGAGTGACTCCAAAAGTGGCCACAACATCTCGCGCGGTCTAAAACTATGACAAAATACACAATTTGCCAGTTATGAAACGCCACAAGGCGCATTCCCGTCGACAAAGACAGATAATGAGCAAGTAAACCTTTTAAGAAAGTTCAATAAAGTTATGATTTATATACCAGAAATGCATTATAGAAGTTTCGCTTCATCGCTGCGTTTCACAAATCACTTCGTTTCGTCAAATTAATAATCCCAGAATTCAAAGAACAAGATGGCTGACGAGGAATGGACTATTTCTGTCTCTGAGAATGCAATCACGTTTTCACTATTAATTTGCTCTCTGGGATAGTTAGACGTGAGCCATTTGACGAAATGATGTGGTTAAAAGTAAACCAGCTGATAGCAAACGTGATTTTACATATAAAGCTAAAATGATGGACTTTCAAACGGCTGAAAATCGAGCATGGATATAACAGGTGCGCGAAATGGAGGCATGCGATAGTGACGATGAATTCAGACAAGACCGTGATGTTTTGAGTTGTGTGCTGGGTCTGAGTATGAATTCCAGGCACACACACATGCTTACACCTCACTGCTAGTCATATCAACATAAAATGGATGACAATTAACAACAGTCAATAGTGTTAAAAGTTCCTCGAATCCTAAGGTATATGATCATGGGAGGTAAGTCAGATATGCCAGGGCACAGGGCTACTAAAATATTGCCATCATATTCAATCTGAATAGATAATAGTGTTATGCAATGAATTAAAGTAGGTGAGGTAATATTCAGTATTGCCTGTGTGCCGGGGCATATCATTATCCCTCCGTTATTTTTGGCAAAACTCCTGTTGCCAAATACTATTCAGTCTATAATAGACAATACAATTATATGCGTCACAGTCACTTTCTTTCACTTCATCTTGGTCACGGTACTGCGGACGGCTGGGGAGTGTGACCGTCCGGAACCCTTGGCTAGTGGAGGAACTGGCCGGGACCTCTCAATGCCAGCCAACCGTCGTTCCATGCGGGCCATCTCATATGTCATCCGGTCAGTGGCCTTTACCTGTTCCCTCGTGGCCCTTGCGCTGGACTCGATTGCAGTTACGATCGCAGCGTCTGCGTCCTTGATTGCGGAGACAATCAAGGAGGTGGGGTCCGCTGGTGCAGGCGTCTCTGCTGCACAGCCTGTCTCTACTGCCAGAGGGTCGGTGGCCTCTGCAGCCCGCAGAAGACCGGGTAAGATGTACTCATCTTGTAGCGGCGTGGTGTCCTGCTTCTTCTTCGTTGGACCGCGGGGCGTCGACATTCCGGTTGGTTGGGCCGCTGGCTGCGCCGCTGGCTGTGCCGCTGGCTGCGTCGCTGGCTGCGTCGCCGGGAACAGCAGTTCCGTCAGTTCATCGAACTGGCTCCCGACATATGACACGCACCTCATGAACTTAGGAGCTGATGGACCCTCAGTGCTTGTCAGCTGAGGGGTGGTCCTCTGGTCCGGCTTCCGTGACACCTTGTACAGGCCCATCTTCCCTGCCTGGCTAGGCGGTGGTACCCCCATCACTGGCATACCTGTGGCACTTGCAGGCTGCTCCCGTCTGAAAGGAGCGAGGCTGCTTCGCGACGTTTCGGCAACTAACCATGCAGGCAGCACTGCCTCTTCGTCCTGCTGGTCGAAAATCGAGTTGCCCTCGAGGTCCTCTATGATGTCCTCGGAGTATCGCACCAGCGGTCTGACGTAGTCGTCCCCCACCACGACGGGGTTGGCGGACTTGTGCACCATGGCTGACACATCCGTTGCGCTCCTGCTTCTGGCCTCCTCCAGGTGACGCTTGTAGCACCGCGTGTGCTTGGCCAGGTCAGAAGCTTCCAGGCAGCGGAAATTGCAGAGACTGCAACTGAACGGCACCCTGTCGAAGGGGACGTGATGCTTCAGGACATGGGCAACAAGTCGACCCCTCCGGCTCACCTTGCTGCATCTGGTGCACTGGTACTGCGTGTGCCGGTCTGCCTGGGCTAAAGGTGAAGGGGCTGACGCCGGCCATCCTGTCTGTAAACAGAGAACCACAATGTTCATTACGCCATTAACTTCACCACAGTTATATGCCTGTCCCATTACTGTCATTATTGCTGACCACACTTGATATTGTAGCATTAATGTTTATATGTACGTGCACTGTTGTACTGTCCAGTGGTGAGAATCATTCTTCCGGACGTGTTATGCGACAATATACACACTCTAGAGCTGTCAAATGTTAACATGGTCTTATGCACCACACCATATCCAATATCAGGCAATAAAACACTTTTTTAGAAGCTAGCCTTTAAATGTTTGAAAATACAATAATCACAGCACCATTAGTTACATAAATTACTCTCTACCTAATTGTTAATGTAAAATTATATGTGTAAATGGCTAATTATGCCATCACGCGCTTCTGATATCCTGTTTTCACGACCGTATGAATATATACATATTTATCACTGACACATGAAAGTAACTGCGGCGGTACGCGACGACTCGACGTTGTTACCCGCGACGATGTAGCCGAATACTTCCACATTAACAAAGTTAATAGCAACACATGTTAACCATCATTTACAATAGTAACATATTAATCATTAAATACACATAAATTTCACCAAATTCCACATAAATTTCCTACAACTACAAGGCGAGCCAGAATAATATAGCAAAAATGTAACTAGTTGTTCAGCTTCTTTCGGGCACGGGCCATCCATCTGGGCAAGTTAGATCCCTCATACATCTTCAGTTTGTCATGGTGTACAAGTTTATCCGTCCCCTTGGCGTCAAACTGTACCCGGAAGTTTACGGCGGATCGGCACTCAGTCACGATGTATGGGCCATCATATTTCTTCTCCAGTTTTGGTGCGACTCCCACCTTTCTGGCTTCATGCAGCATCCAAACCGCATCTCCGACCTTGTAGTTGTGGTAGGATGAATTAACATCGTATCTTGCCTTGCTTCTCTTGGCATTTGCCTTCAGATAACGCCTGGCGACATCATGTGCCTGCTGCATCCGTTCTCGCAGGAGTGTGACATGTTGGTCGCAGGATGGCTCATCATTACTCGTGGTTCGGTGTCTATATACCAAATCAGCGGGCAATCGGATCTCCCTCCCGAGGCTCATCAGGTTTGGTGACAGTTTGGTGGACTCGTTGGGTGTCGCCCTGTAGGCCCCCGCAATGCAGCCGAGATACTGGTCCCACTCATCTTGATCACCTACTAGATAGGCTTTGACCATCTTGATGAGCGTCCTATTAAACCTCTCTGTCTGGCCATTTCCCTTTGGATTTCGCGGGCTAGATCGGGTTTTCTTTACCTCTAATAGCTGGCAGAGTTCTTTGAAGAGACCACTCTCAAATGTCCGCCCTTGGTCAGTATGGATGGTCTGAGGTGTACCCCAGCGGGCAACAAAGTCATTGATAATTCTAAGGGCACAGTTCTCAGCTCTTTGACTGGGTACTGCCACTACCTCCACATACTTTGTGAAATGGTCGGTCATGACCATTATATACTTATTACCATTCGCAGTTTCTGGGAGAGGTCCCATATAGTCAATAGACAGGGTATCCCAATGTGCACCACTGTTCAGGTGGCCCATCGGCGCCCAGGGTTTCTTCTGTGGCAATCGGTCTGCCGCACATACATCGCAGCCTCGGACGTAGAGAGTTACGTCCTGCTTGGAGTTGTACCAATAATATCGCTGCAGCACCTTTTCCTTCGTCTTCTTGATGCCCAGATGCCCGGATAGGACGCTGTCATGCATCTGTCGCATTACATCCGGTTTCATGTCCCTGGGGACCAATAACTGGTAGAACTCGCCGGTATCGTTGAGTTTCTTGAAGTACTTGTACAGGACGCCCTCGTATACATCTAAACTGTCCCATATTACCCAGTAGTGTCTGATAGCGGGGCTAGCAGCAACCATGCTGTCTGCAGTTGGCTTCGTCCCGGCTACCTTAGCTTCTAGTATGGGCCCAATGTCAATGTCATTGGCCTGCCGTTCGGCTAGTGTCCTCACTGCGTTGGTATCCAACCAGCTCTGCGGCGAGAAACGGGGTTCATCCCTCTCCTTGGATGTGCCAACCTTAGGTATGCTATCTAAAGCTCGCACCTGTACTACTGTGGGTTGCTCATTGCTACCCCCAATATGGTTTCCTTGATACAGCATAGCCTCAGCTCGTTTTCTACATTTACTGCAAGGCCCGTATTTCAATGGCTCGCTCGTATCTACTGCACTACATGTGCAGTCTCTCGGTGTTTCACACCGTGACAAGGCGTCGCAATGTGGCTGTTTCTTACCAGGGCGGTATTCAACTGAAAACTCATATGGGGATAAAATCTCCAGCCATCTGGAAATTTTACCGTTTGGCTCCTTGAGACTAAACAGCCAAACGAGTGCCTGGTGATCAGTGCGGACTATGAAATTCCGACCCAGTAAGTATTGCCTGAAATACTGTATAAAGAAGACCACCACTAGCAGCTCCATCTCAGTAATGCAGTAGTTACGCTCGGCCTTGTTCAACGCTCTACTGGCATAGGCAATCACCCTTTCCCTGTTCTCTTGTATTTGACAGGACTGTACCAATGCCTATGCCTGAAGCATCAACATCTAGATAGAACACACCCCCCTCATTCAAAGGATATCCCATGACATCTGGACTAATCAGGGCCAGTTGTATGTTGTCAAATGCTCGTTCGCATTGCTCGCCCCAGATGAAGTCTTTGCCTTTCCTGGTCAATTCAATCAGGGGTCGGGCTATCGCAGCAAAGTTTTTAACAAATCGGCGGTAGTATGAACCAGTCGCTACAAACTGTTTCACCTGCTTTGCATTCCGTGGTTTCGGCCAATCTACAATCTTTGCTATGTTGGTTGGATTAGGCCGTATTCCTTCGCTTGATACCACATGCCCCAGGAACACAACCTCGGTCTGTAGAAGCTGACATTTATCTGGTCTCAATTTCATGCCTGCCTGTCAAATTCTGGAGAGGACCTGATCAACTCTCTGGATATGTTGCTCGAAGTTGGAGGCATAGACTATGATGTCGTCTATGTAGACTAGACACGTCTCCCACTGAAACCCCTGTAATGCGAGCTCCATGGTTCTCTGGAAGGTACTAGCAGAGTTGTTAAGACCAAACGGCATCCGGGTCATCTCAAACTGTCCAAATTTGCAGCAGAAGGCACTTTTGGGGATGTCTTCCTTCTTGAGAGGTATCTGAAAATATCCACTGATGAGATCAAAGCTACTAAATATGGTGGACCCTGATACAGCGTCCAAGCAGTCTTGTATTCTAGGCAGTGGAAAGCCATCTGGTTTTACCAGCGAGTTGACCCTTCTGTAGTCCACACATGGTCTTACAGCGCCAGACTTCTTCCTGACTAGTACAATTGGACTAGCCCAAGGTGATGTGCTCTTCTGTATTACCCCCTTTCTTAGTAGGTCCTCTATTGCCTTCTTTTCGTCACCTGCATATGCTAATGGCGCACGGCGTGGCCTTTGTTTTACAGGTGTAGCTTCTCCCGTGTTTATAGAATGTTCTGCTAGATGTGTCAGACCAATGTCCCAATCATCCTTCGAGAATGTGCTACTATATTTGTTGAGCAGACCAGCTACAATTTGCTTTACATGTTGTGATTTCTCCTTAGTGGCGTTGTCATGCAGTTCCTTCAAATGACTCGGAAGTTGGTCGACGCTAACACTCTTGACTCCGTCGCCGTCAAAGTGTGTTATGGGGGAACCAGTACCCACTCTGCGAATTCTGTTAAAATTTGCGGCTTCATCGGTGCTCTCCTCTGATGAGATGACTGATACAATGCGCTCTATCCTTTCAGCCTTCCCTATCTCGGCATCTTGCCTCAAGTCCATCTCATCAGGAAGAGGGTTCATCACTCGTATCCGGCAGGTGGCTGCACCGTTCATGTCTACTAATGTAGATGCCATTACAAGCTGGTACTTCTCCTGAAATCCATCTAAAGGTTCTACTAAGTAATCAGCCTGGGGGTCACCGTCATCACCATCTATCCGTTCCACATAGACGTCCACCAGAGCCTCTGTGTTACCCGGGATCTTGATATCATCTGCCACTGTCACCTTCCAGGTGCACAGTGTTCTTTCCCTGGATATACATGGCACCTCCTGGCCATCCAAAACAATTACATTTCTACTCAACAGTATGTCGGCTGGTCCACTAGAACCACCGGTCAGAACATCGTAGCCCAGTAGCGCATCGTCTTCGATGTCGGCGACTATCGCCTCCCTGACAATTTCTACTGGCCCGAGTGTCAGCTTGAAGTGCGCTTTACCCCGCTCTCTAATCGGGGCCCCTCCTGCGCCTCTCAAACAAGCTGACCTCTGTAATACCGGTCTGTCTCGCTCCAACATACTGTCAAATACTCTCGAAGAAATAATTGTTTTGGATGCCCCGGTGTTGGCTGTGAATATCACCGGCTGCTGCTCCACTAAACCGTCTATGTAACAGCCCATCACTCAGGTTCCGGACATCTTGACTATCTGTATTACCAGATGCCGGAGACCTGCTACACGTACTGGGCTGAGTACCTTCATTATGGCCTGCACTATCCCTATCTACTTGGAACCCCCTCTGGCCGCGAGAGCTGGTCCCTTGAAGTTTAAATGGCTCCCAATCTCTGGGTGTGCCCCTGTTTGCTCTGTTTCCTATCTTCCATGTTCATCATGTGACCGCTCTGGACATTCTCTGGCAAAATGTCCCAACTTGTGGCAGTTGTAACATTCTAATTCCTGTTTGCCTTTGAGTCTCCGTCTACCCTCTAGTTTGTCTAACCGGGAACACACCATCTCCATCAACTTATCACTTTTAATTATGTCTGTCTCCTTTCCACGGGGTTTCCAGTTGCGATCGTTACGGTGTGTCGCGTCTGTTCTGGGATAAGGTCTGTCAGTCACGGTATATGCCCTCTCAGGTTCGTCACCACCGTCATAGTAAAACGATACCTGTTCGTCGTTCGACTCCTGTGTACGTCGTGCCGTGTTTATATTTCTCCTCTCCCCTCTACAACTGTTACATATTTGTACCAGATTAACAGCCTGATACACTGCTTCATCGATATTCTGTGGTTCTTTGTGGAACTCTATTTCAAATCGAATGTCTTCGTCGAGGAGTCCATCCAGAAACCGTCGCACAAGGTCTTCGTCACGAGTTTGTCTGTCTCTGAACCCATGTGCTTTATCATAGAGCATCTTGAGGTCCGCTGCATACTCCTCAGCTGTCTAACCATGCCGCTGGTTCCTCCTGCTGAGCTTTGACGCAAATGATCGAGCTGTTTCAACTACCCGAAATCTGCTGTTGATTTCCCCTATCAGCTCCTGGTAGTTACATAGCACAGCAGCTGGCAGCTGTGAAAAAACAAACTGTCCTGCTGTTCCCTCTATTCTGGGTAGCAGTTGATCCAGTCTGTCTTCCTCTGACCATTGGTATCTGTATGCAATAGCCTCAAACTTGGCAATCCACATAGACCAATCATCTTTGCCGTTGAAAGAAGGTATTTTCACGTTGGCATGTTTGGCCCCTCTGTAGTAGTTGGATGGCTGGGAGTGTTCTCTGTTTGAGTACCCATCGGATCGCCCGTCTGACTGGTGACTACCTGTTGGTGTACTGTAACGTGCCGTATGGTGGCGTGCATGCACCCCATAACCCTCTGTATCAGCTCCACTGTGGTATCCATTATACCTATCAGCTGGCCCTGTTGAATAGTTCTGATGACTAGTTGGTGTAATATTGGGTGCAGTGTAATTTCTCTGACGATGGAAGTGGTTGTCATTGATGTCAGCACCTTCTGTAGTCATCTGTCTGTTGACCACGACGCTTTGACTGGCCGATGGCTGTATTGAATGTAGAGCTACCACAACATCTTTCAAAGTTCCACTCAAGCCGGAGATCATGTCTTTCATGCCTGTAATCTCCTCTCCATGTCTCTGAATTGTAGTACTGTCTACAGTATGAGCTGTCTGTTGACGGATGCCATCGCTGCATGCATACCCGTCATCAAGTATATCTTGGGTGTCTCTGTTGTCCTTGAAGCTGATCACTCCCTCGCTGTCCACTGCCACTGGGTCGCTCATCGTGCTGGTGTGAGTTGTATTAACAACTGGGTATCAGTATATGTAGGTTGTCAGCTCTCGTACTACTTAGTGTGGGGTCGATCACTGGATCTGTGTAGATAAAACAGATCCCACCGCTGCCACCATAATATGTTACGCGCCGGCCGTGGGGCGTGTACTAAATACTATTTTGACCCGCTATATCGTTGTGTTGAGCCTACAACCCTTAGCACCAGCTTCTCTAGAATGCCCACCTTGGCTACTAGACTATGGACCTTCTGGATGGGTTTGTTCTTACGGATCTGCCAGCAAGGCACGCGTTGTGGGCTCTGTGTGTCTGTTTGCTATACTATGTGTAGGTAGCGTGCATATTCTGTCTAGCAATCAGACTCTAGCCTGCAACCTGTGCGTTGAATAACTCAGATTATCGCCACTGTGGTTCTCTACGGGATGAACACAGGATGAGACACCACTCTGTAGACTTCAGGGAATATAGAAGTAGCCAGTTCAATTTAACAATTTAATTAGCAGTTAATCGATGGTGTACGACACATGTACAATAATAATGGTTCACATGAGTGGTCACAGCACATCATAAATTGCATTACTGTCAACTTGTTATATAGACATGTTAAGATGGTTAAAATGCGAGCTTAAAATGCTGTATTAAAGCAATATAATTAGTTGCTCCGCTCAAATGAGGGCGAAATTGTCAGACGGTGACAATGCGTGGTGTTAACATAACATCACTAAATAGGCATGTAAACTCTTAATTTGTAGTTACCGAAGGAAGTCACATATTACGTCACTATAAGGTAATGTCGACAATTATAACTTCCAATAGTTTTCCGATTTAAACGAAAAGTTTAACAGGCTACTACCGTTGTTCGTGGCTCATACACGTATCGATAGTTTACGATATAGAATAACACCGGGTTATACCACTGAGGTTTATACTAAGGACATGTAAACTAGACTTCGCTAGCATTATAATATCCGCGAATATCCGCTGTGTAAGTAAATAATGTCCAAAATGATTCTGACAGAAGTTGTGTTGGCCTAAAGATAAACTATGCTTTCTATGAGATTGTTACAATAACTTTTGGAAGATCTTACAAGGTAATTTGTTGAAGAGTACATTTCTCACGAAATTTGCGTGGAGGTTACGTCTGTAAAAGTCTAAAATCAGAATGCTTCCAAAGAAAATATTGGGTCCTTTTATACCCGTGAGGTGGCCAGTGACCCGTTTCTGATCACAGTGGCCAGTGACCACCAATTCCTGGTCACAGTGGACAGTTTCGAGTCACAGTGGCCCATTCCGGGTCACAGTGACCAGTTTCTGTCCATAGTTGACAACAATTGTGGGTCACAGTGGCCACTTTTTGCGTTATAACTACAACTATAACGTCACGTCTCTTGAGTGACTCCAAAAGTGGCCACAACATCTCGCGCGGTCTAAAACTATGACAAAATACACAATTTGCCAGTTATGAAACGCCACAAGGCGCATTCCCGTCGACAAAGACAGATAATGAGCAAGTAAACCTTTTAAGAAAGTTCAATAAAGTTATGATTTATATACCAGAAATGCATTATAGAAGTTTCGCTTCATCGCTGCGTTTCACAAATCACTTCGTTTCGTCAAATTAACAATCCCAGAATTCAAAGAACAAGATGGCTGACGAGGAATGGACTATTTCTGTCTCTGAGAATGCAGTCACGTTTTCACTATTAATTTGCTCTCTGGGATAGTTAGACGTGAGCCATTTGACGAAATGATGTGGTTAAAAGTAAACCAGCTGATAGCAAGCGTGATTTTACATATAAAGCTAAAATGATGGACTTTCAAACGGCTGAAAATCGAGCATGGATATAACAGGTGCGCGAAATGGAGACATGAGATAGTGACGATGAATTCAGACAAGACCGTGATGTTTTGAGTTGTGTGCTGGGTCTGAGTATGAATTCCAGGCACACACATATGTTTACACCTCACTGCTAGTCACATCAACATAAAATGGATGACAATTAACAACAGTCAATAGTGTTAAAAGTTCCTCGAATCCTAAGGTATATGATCATGGGAGGTAAGTCAGATATGCCAGGGCACAGGGCTACTAAAATATTGTCATCATATTCAATCTGAATAGATAATAGTGTTATGCAATGAATTAAAGTAGGTGAGGTAATATTCAGTATTGCCTGTGTGCCGGGGCATATCAGTATTATTATATTACCATGTCATAAACATAACAGTCTCCTAGATATTTCGTTTCTGTCTAGGCTTCTGTAGATGATACGCATTTACAGTGTGTATTAACATAGCTACGAACGCGTGAATATAACAGTCTCCTAGATATTTCGTTTCGATCTAGGCTTCTGTTGATAACACTGTTGAGCATTTACAGTACGTATCTCTGTGCGCAGACATGTTTGTAACCATGTGCGTCACATTCAGTACGTCACATTCAGTACGTGATACATTTGTAATATAATCCACTCGGCGTACCGACACCACTATTTTTGTCGATAATCCGCATCACAAGTAATTCTCTGTAATTACCTATACTTACTAGGAATATGATGGATTTGGCTTTCCCCAGAAACATATATACACTGCACATATTCATGTTTAATACGGACATGCAATAGTAATATATTTCGTGCATTTGAATATTATACGGTATTTACATATTTGAAAAACCACTATATTGTACTGTAGCAGATACCGCCATGCATATATACTCTGTTTTATTTCCCCATGTTGCATGTTATTCACTGTAATGGGATGTAAATAAAGATATGTTGAATTGAGTTGAGCTATAGAAATGTTCATAAAAGTCATTATGAAAGCAAAAAGCACATACATGTAATGAGGTCAATATGAAAAGGTTCATAATATTATCGTTCTAGAACAAGCATTTGTCACTATGAACTTGGTAATAAAATGCAGTTAAGTTTATTAATTGTTCCTATTGACGGTTAACATGGTTAATTGTCGCAATGATAATGCTCCAAAAATATGTAAAGTTACCGGACACTCTGAATTATAACATAGCTGCCGCACGTGTATTAAACATTCTTGTCAAATATTAGTTAGTTGGTTAGTGATTGAAACAGCTATTGTAAGCAGAAATAGGAACATAAATGTGACTGTGACAGGCAAAATTGGGTTTATGCGATTTATGTGTAGTTCCTGATCAAATATGACACCTAGTTTGGCTAATAACGATATACAATGTCTGTTGCTTTAGAAACATGACGGGCGTTCCATTCATGGAATAGCGAACGGTGTAGACCCTGATCAGAATACACGGATGTGCATACTACGCTGGTGGCATACCCAATAAGCCCCGTTTTTCCAGTCTCATCCACAAATACAGTGGTTATACGCAAACAATGAATACGTACTGAACCTTGTATTTTCATTTGGGACATGCACAATAAAGCAGACTGTCTAGACATACATGCAAAACAGTTCAGTGAAATCGACCTTAACAGTCGGACATGGTGTTCTAATTCACATGTATGCACCTTGAACATTTCTTGGAGAAAAAAGAATGTCGTCACTACCGTTCCGAATATCAAGAACAAATTAATAGACACTACCATACTCACAATATATTTATTTTCATATAAAATCAAATTATAATGTTTGGTCTACGGTATAATATGACAAAACTAAGCATCAATTTTGCGTTTTGTTTCATTTTTTGTCGGTATCAAATTACGTTATTTCGACGCGATCCTATAGTCGACATGTCAATTTCTGAGATCAACACAACTTTTCATAATGTCTTTCAATTTCAAGCTGCAAGGAGACTGTGAATTGCATATTAACCATAATAACATGGTGAACATATTGATAATAATTTTAAAAGAAAAGCATATTTTAATTTTCGAAACCTGATCATAAAAAAAAAATAGAAATTAATTTTGGAAGGAGATTTCTATTACTGCAAACGTTCTGTTCTGGCTGTTGATTTCTATTGGCCCGAATAAAATTTTGTGAACATAATATTTATTCCTGTGATAGCCATTTCTTTAAAATAAAACGGTTTACTTGTGTCACAGAGTGAGAAAGATAAATAACGGCCCGGAATCGAACCAGGGACCTCATGTTTACCGTACCATGCCCATGGCTCTACCGAGCAAGCAAACAAGGCACAGATCATACACAAATTTGTCCATCAATTTGATCAAATAAACAACGGAATCTGACAGATAACACTACGACGGCGCATGGAAACATCATTATTCTGGTACTTGGAATCAAAATGGTGGATATTAAGATCAATATGTGAGGCGCTGACAGAACCTTTAACATTTTTTATCACGATAGCAGCTACATGGATTGTTGGACGCATTTATGTAGAGAAACGAGAGATTACAACCCGCATTGGATAATATTCTGGGTGACATTTTGTTCTAACATACACCAACATAGAGGATTAAATTTGCAACAATGTTCGATTCTAAATTTTGTGGACAGGTGACAGAAATCGGAGCTGGATAAGAACCGACAGACGTGATTCTGAATATGCGTGCTTGGTCTGTGGTTATTTTTCCAGATCATGTCATGCATGTTTTAATTTCACGTCATGTCAAAGCAGCATTATTGAACGTAATAAATAACCTTAATATTCTACACCAGAATTAAGGTAAGTTACTTGTATATGCCAACTTTTGCCTCATTAATTTGTATCCCCACCACGATAGTGTAGGGGGCATTTAGTATTACCCTTGTCCGTTCTTCCGTCCGTCACCATCCTAGTAACTCGTAAATTGTTTAAACCGTAATAGCTACAGACCTGAAACTTGGTACATGTATGTTTGATTCGACCCCATGGTCATGGATTATCTCCCCCTTTTCAAGTTAGAATTTTCCAATTCTGGCTTGTAGCTGGTGAGACTTTTAAACCCTAATAGCTAAACACCTGAAACTTGGTATGTTGCTTCCTTATGATGAGTAGATTTGCAAAGTTTATTTTGATTCGACCCCAGAGTCATGGATTATCTCCCCCTTTTTGAATTAATATTTGAAAATTTTGCCTTGTAACTCATAAGACTTTTGTAATAGCTACATCACTGAAATTTGATATGTAGCTTCCTTATGATGAGAAGATGCGGAAAGTTTATTTTGATTTTTGATTCGAACCCCGTGTCATGGATTATCTCTCCCTTTTGGACACTGAAATTTTGCCTTGTTTACTATCAAAGCGATACATGTATGTGGGGTATCCGTGTTCTATGAACACATTTACTAGTTTAGTTATCTCCCTTTGTTTTTCGCGCACTGATTTGTCCTGAACATAACGTGAACACCATTAGCAATATGTGTTTATGAACCTTAGCACATGCAGAGGTCTCACGGGACAGCGCGGAGCTAGCGTTATTGGTACATGCCCACTCAGTAGGCACAACATATTCTTTATGTTAGAGACATCATCGGAGAGATTTTCTGGCCAGATAAACAATCATTTACCATTACCTACGTATTGTTTGGCATTATTATACATTTTATATCAGAAGAAAATTTCCACATTGATATCAGGGACGATAACCGTGTTTCCTTAAAATGTTAACTGACATGACTATTTATTCTCCGTATTTATTTTTTGATGTGCAATGATCATACTTTATAATGTGTCAATTTTTATTTCAGTTGATGCATTTAATTAGTATAAATAATTATAAAATATCATGCCCCATTTGCACATGAAAATACCGATACCTCCGCGCGTCACAATCAGTAAAATAAATATTACCAAATGATTATATCTGTATAGCGGGCACTCGTAATGTTTATAACTAGTGGAATAGTGACAATTATACATTTATTTAATTCCCATAAAGAGCATTGTTAGCCTTCTGAGTGGGCATGCACCTTTAAAAAGGGGTTGGACAATTTTTGTCGCGACCGCCTGCGGACAGTGCGATATAGTCTGCGCATTGACGTCCATCCGTAGTTTTTTTTGCCGAGCCTGCTTGCGGAAAGCGAGACTTAGTGATCACAATGACGTCCGTGCGTCAGTCTGTGCGTCAGTCCGTCCGAAATCTGTGTATATTTTTAAATACCATATCCTAAGTCACATTGACTTGAAACATCAAATGCTTATTAGTCATCATCCATATATTCTTTCTTTGTCCCACTCATGCAGCCCCTATGCCCCAATATCCAGGTCAAATGACTTTGAAATTTGTGTTAAAGTTTTTGCATACCTTATATCTCCACAACACTTACTCAGATTTGCTTCAAACTTCAGATAATTCTTTATCATCATCCATATTTTCATATTATAGCCCACGCATGCGACCCACATGCCCAAGTTCAGGGTCAAATCACTTTCAAATTTGCATTAAAGCTTTTACATACCTTAATTCAAACATCAAATAAATATACTCCGAGACCATCAGATTCCTCGGTGGGCTCGACATGCGGGACATGGCCATCTGGTTTTTAGCTCGACTATTCGAAGAATAGTTAGAGCTTATGTTGTCACCCCGGCGTCGGCGTCACCGTCACGCCTTGGTTAAGATTTTTAGTCAAGCTTGTATATGCAACACTACAGGCCCTACACCCACCATACTTGGACAACATCATCTCCTAGTGATGTACATCAATAACCCCTGATCTATTTTTGACCTTGACCTACATTTCCTCTTAAATTACTTAGTTAATTCCCCTTGGTTACTGTTTTTATTCAACCTTGGTTATGGTTTTTAGTCAAGCTTGTACATGGAATATTATTGTACATACATACACCATACTTGGACAACCTTTTCTCATAGGGATGTACATCAATAACCCCTGATCTATATTTGACCTTGTCCTACATTTCCTCTTGAATTACTTAGTTCATTCCCCTTGGTTAAGGTTTTTAGTCAAGCTTGTAGATGGAATACTTCTGGCCATACACCAACCATACTTGGAAAACTTCATCTCCTAGTTATGTAGGTCAATAACCCCTAACCTATATCTGACATTGACCTACATTTAACCTTGAATTACTTACTTAATTTCCCTTGGTTAAGGTTTTTCGTCAACCTTGGTTAAGGTATGTAGGCCGCGGCCACCTTGTTTGTCAAGCTATGTGTACATCGACAACCCTCATAGTCGAGCTATGATGTTCTCCTACAGCTCCTGTTATTTACCGTAGGTTAAAGTTTTTAAGAACACTATATCTCAGAAACAGCTTCGCCAATTTACTCGAAGCTTCACATGTGTGTTTATCATCATCCATTCTATGCTCAACCCCTGCAACCCATGTGCCCAATATCAAGGTCAAATTACTTTGAAATTTACCTCAAAGTTTTTGAAATGCCGGCATGTGGACAGTGCGATATAGTTGTCACATTGGCCTACATACGTACGTACATCCATATGTACGTCAATTCCTGCGTCCGGTTAAATATTTTTTGATCGAATGTTAAAGTTGTTAAAGGTACATGCCCACTCAGTACTTACAAAAAACAAAGAGATAACTAAACTAGAAAATGTGTTCATAGAACACGGATACCCCACATATCGCTTTGATAGTAAACAAGGCAAAATTCCAGTGTCCAAAAGGAAAGGGAGAGATAATCCATGACACGGGGTTCGAATCAAAAATCGAAATAAACTTTTCGCATCTACTCATCATAAGGAAGCTACATATAAAATTTCAGTGCTGTAGCTATTATAAAAGTTATACGAGTTACAAGGCAACATTTCCAAATTATAATAAAAAAAGGGGGAGATAATCCATGACTCGGGGGTCGAATTAAAATAAACTTTGCAAATCTACTCACCATAAGGAAGCTACATAGCAAGTTTCAGGTGTGTAGCTATTAGGGTTTACAAGTTTTACGAGCTACAAGCCAAAATTGGAAAATTTTGACTTGAAAAGGGGGAGATAATCCATGACCATGGGGTCGAATCAAGCATATATGTACCAAGTTTCAGGTCTGTAGCTATTACGGTTTAAAGGTTTTACGAGTTACTAGGTTGGTGACGGACGGAAGAACGGACAAGCGTAACACTATTCCCCCTCCACTATCGTGGTGGGGCATACAAATTTGTGTGGCAAAAGTTGTCATATACAAGTAAATTACCTTAATTCATCAGTTCCACATCAGACGATGAATGAACTTTAATTATGGTGTAGAATATTAAAGTTATTCATTATGTTCAATAGTGCTGCTTTGATATGACGTGAAATTAAAACATGCATGACATGATCTGGAAGAATAACCACAGACCACGCACGCATATTCAGAATCACGTCTGTCAGTTCTTATCCAGCTGCGGTTTCTGTCACCTGTCCACACAATCCAGAATCCAACATTGACGCACAGTTAATCCTCTATGTTGGTGTACGTTAGAACACAATGTCACTTAGTATATTATCCAATGCGGGTTGTAATCTCTCGCTTCTCTAAATAAATGCGTCCAACAATCCCTGTAGATGCTATCGTGATAACAAATGTTAAAGGTTCTGTCAGCGCCTCTCATATTGATCTTAATATCCACCATTTTAATTCCAAGTACCAGAATAATGATGTTTCCATGCGCCGTCGAAATGTGTTTATTTGATCAAATTGATGGACAAATTTGTGTCCGCTAATGTCGCCAAGAGCATAATCTTTGACGTTGACTGTAATAATTTGGCATAGCTTCTAGTTTGTGAATTTTTGGTTGAATGAAGTGATCACTATGGTGAATAAGTGTGTATTTGTGCCCGGTTTGTTCAGTAGGTATAGCGATGGTGTGGTAAACCAGAGATCCCCGGTTCGATTCCGGGCTGGTGCGCATCTTTCTCACCCTGTGACATTTAGCGCCCAACGTAGTTGCTGGAAGTAACTCTGCATAATACTCCCGCATCGTCAGTACCGAGAGTTATGGTGCTCTCCGTAGGTTTCCCCTGCAAAGTACCAAATCACATCTGATTTGCACTTCAACTGTTAATTTCGACATATTTTCTGTATTTTTCAATTGATTTAAATGTCAATATTATACTTATTCATGTATGTGTAATAAGTACAGACAAATATGTCACAATTAACAGCTAAAGCGCGAATGAGATCCGATTCGGTACTCTCCAGGAAAAACCTATGGAGCACCGTAACTCTGGCTACGGACGATAATTGAGTAGTAATTACTCCCAACGTGGAGTCATGACTGATGAATAAATGTTACACAAATATAGAATTCTGGGTGGATATATTTCTGCCCAGTGATAATTGTTGCCCAACGAAGGACCGCGACTGATATAAATACTCCCAAAATTGTACCCAAACATATGGAATTCGGACACAAACAGTAAACTTGGAATTCGAGGACGAATTTCAATTTGGCGGAGAAGAATGTCACAGTACGCAATTGACTATGGGGATGAAGTATTTATGATCTGTGCCTTGTTAGCTTGCTTGGTAGAGCCATGGGCATCGTACGGTAAACATGAGGTCCCTGATTCGATTCCGGGCCGTTATTTATCTTTCTCACTCTGTGACACAAGTTATTTTAAAGAAATGGCTATCACCGGAATAAATATTATCTTCACAAAATTTGATTCGGGCCAATAGAAATCGACAGCCAGAACAGAACGTTTGCAGTAATAGAAATCTAATTCCAAAATAAATTTAATTTTTTTTTTTTATCGCCAGGTTTCGAAAATTAAAATATGCTTTTATTTTAAAATTATTATCAATATGTTCACCATGTTATTATGGTTAATATGCAATTCACAGTCTCCTCGCATCTTGAAATTGAAAGACATTATGAAAAGTTGCGTTGATCTCAGAAATTGTTATGTCGACTATAGGATCGCGTCGAAATAATGTTAACATAGTAGGAAAACGTAATTTGATACCGACGAAAAAGGCAACAAAACGCAAAATTGATGCTTAGTTTTGAAATATTAAACCGTAGACCACACGTAACATTATAATTTGATTTTATATGAAAATAAATATATTGTGAGTATGGTGGTGTCTATTAATTTGTTCTTTTTATTCGGAACGGCAGTGACGACATAATGTTTTGTCCAAGACATTGTCAAGGTCAAGGTTTCACTGTTTCACCAATACCGCTGATTTTCTAGTCACTTTGAATTAAATAGATGTGATAAAATTGTGGATTGGAACACGGATACGTTTGTCAACTATTTCGATTTTATTGCCGCATTGGTCAAGCACAGCGGTCGGCTGGTTTGACCGCAGAGCGCAGCGCAAAGCGTTCATTCTTTCGCAGTTTAAAAAAAAAAAGTAGCGCACACTGCAATTAAAAGCGGAGCGCAGCGCTAACTGCGCTATACGTATTGCAATTCCGCAACCAACTCTTTGGACCGCAGTCACATGATTGCAGTCCGATTGCGGTCCAATTGCAATTAATGGGAACGCGAATTGCAATCCTGCGCTCCAGGAATTGCAATTCGCCTGGTAAGAGAACCGCAGGCCACTCTGTACCATATCCGTACGGATATATCGTATACACGAACGGATATCGTATGTTTGTATAATATTCGTATAGTACGTTTGTATAATGTAAACAAACTGTACTATACGATGATACGGTACAAACATACCAATATTATATGATCATACGATATGCTCATTAAATATACCAATACTATACGATTACGATATGTATACGATATTAGTATATACAAATAGGTTAGGAGCAGAAAAGCGCTACTGTAGGTGTATATATACGCGTAACGCTAAGTTTTTACTGCAAATAGCGAAATAATGACCGCACAAACGGGACCGCGAAAGAATGACCGCACAAATTGGACCGCGAAAGAATGATCGCACAAACGGGACCGCGATTGGACCGCAATTAGACTGCAATTTCAGAGGGGACGAATTGCAATTCAAGGACCGCTGGATTGCGATTCTTGGTAAGAGAATCGCAGGCAGGAGTGTAAGACGCTAAATTGGTTCTCGTCCGTCTGATATAGGGTTACAGGGTAGCTAAGCTCCACAAGACCAATTTTATCATGGCAAATCAAACACGCGGTCATTGTAAACTATACATCATACATCGTAATTTCGTGATTAGTGACAATTACCAATTTTATATTAATAGATAATACCGCTACTTCAGCCGCTATCGACCCTTCATCCAGTTAAGACAATTACGGGAAAATGTATTTAAGGACGTGGAACGTCTTATGTCGATTGGAATACTATTCCAGATCAGCGCGCCTGAGTATGAAAAGCTGTTTTTAAATAGATTACTTTCAGATTTGGGAACTTCATAATTCATATCTGTTTCAGACGTTAACCAAACGCGTATTTTGCAAGTGATTAGTGTGCATTTCAAATAATTCACATACATATTGGGGGTGGGGGCGTGGGGGGGGGGGCGTTCACTGGGGGTGCATCTCATCAGTGTTTATCATGTTTGTCAATGTCCCGGAACAGACAATTATACACAGACAATACGCATACACGGATCACAAACATGCGAAATGTACCACCTAGCCTTTGCAAACAGCGGAGGTTCTGACCAGTCTGATCAAGCGAGTTCCTGTTTTCCTGAGTTACAGTAAAAATTTGCATAAGAGTGTCACATAAATCGTGCCAACACATAGCAGGGTGCCCGAATTGCGCGATGGAAATACGAGTAATTAACACAGGTCGAGGTGCACCAGCCTGCGAATGATATTTGGAAATCTGGTGATGATCTGCCAGGAGATAATAATTCGTAGAAAACTAACTTGATCCAGTTTACTGGATCTACTTGACAAAGATTAAATTACGATTAAATAGAAATATCTTGTCGTATGTATGACCGGATGTTGTATGCTAGTTTGCAAGCAGTGTACGTAGTTCCTGATCAAAATGTACATGTACAATCAGGGATGCTACGATGACATAGTACGATTATAATTATGACAATAGTACGCTGCTACGATAACGATATAATATCTTAATATCGTCATCGTGCTATCGTGATGTAGCATCATCGTTATCTTGTTATCGTTATATCGACCCGATATCGATATTACGATGGCCTAAACGGAACACCGTACATTCATGCTGTTAAACTGCCATATAGCGTTTTACAATAAGAATGTCGGATAGTAATCACCACCATTGTTCTATATATCGTAGTATCGTCATCGTTCTATCATGATATCGCGTCATCGGCATCATAGTGTCGGGTTATAGTAATATCGACCCGATAGCGATATTACGATGGCCTAAACGGAATAACATGTATTCATACTAATGTTAAAACTGCCATATAACGGATTACCATAGGAGAGTCACATAGTAATCACCATTTTCCTACATTTAAACCCATATATTCTGATAATGTTCGCTAAATATTTCGGGCAGTGTTGTTTATTCCATGAATAATGATTCCCCAAGATATTTGTCATGTATATTCAGCCGTGGCCTTTGGTATTAGTAGAGACGCATTGTCGTGACATTTCTGCAACAAACTATAGGACCACCAGCGAAAGGGCTGTTTGAAAGATGATTTGCTGACATATTACTATATTTACGTAAATGCGAAGTCAATGCACAGAATTGTGAACAGTATGTGACAATACGAGTATCATGAGAGAAATGCATGTGCAATATGAAGAAGTTCAGTTGAAGAAAACATATTTGAAAACAAACATACCACGATTCTGATATTGTAATATGTGTGTCATGCGTATGTGTATGCTTGTATATTGGTTTGCGTTTAACTTGCCGAAAGATGGATATAATACTCGCAATACATTACAATATGCGTTTTACCAATCCGATGCACATTAGACACATGTTAGATGCCGGGAAAAATCATAATTCCTCAGCACGAAATCCTGGGGCCATCACATGATGTCCGGTTTTTAGAGGTTGACTGAATGTTTGACGCTAGACCTTCACATAAAATATACATGTATATGTATTTATCTCATTATACTCCCGGCATACGGAGTATGTCGAGGGGTATATAGTTTTCGTTATTCCGTCCGTCCGTCCGTCCGTCCGTCCGTTCGTTTGTCCGTTTGCTCGTCCGTCCGTCCACGTTAACGTTTCTGGGTACCCATTATCTCTATAACGGTAAGTCGGATTGACCCAAAACTCCATATACTTCCTTATAATCATCCATATTTTCATTCCATACCGCACTCATGCGGCTTTCATATCAAAGGTCAAATTACTTAGAAAGTTAACTCGGTAATTTGCCTTAAAGTTTTCGGGGACCCATTATCTCTGCAAAGGTAAGTCCGATTGACTTCAAACTTTATATACTTCCTTATCATCATCCATATTTTCATTCCATACCAAGTTAAAGTTGTTTTTATAAATATTTGCGTTAACGTTTTTATTTGTCTTTCAAGGCGGCGTCCGGGGGTATACGTGAGCCCCTGCTCACTTTTTCTAGTTCAATAATATACTTATACATATTTCAACAGTTGACCAAACTGGAGTAACTTATTTGAACATATCTTCCTCATGTTGTCATATGTATATGAACTGCGTAAATAAACCAATTTGAAAAATGAAAACAAAATGTGTTCATCTGTTCGCATTTTCTTAGCTAATACAGATCAATCGACAGGTCAAAACATGGTCAGCATTTAACTAGTCAATGTTATGGTTTATGCTCATTACTGCCTGTGTATATAGACTATGCTGGCTTTCACTACTTTTAATTGGCAAGAACTGGAGCAGTATGGTAGGAACATCCTGAATATTAAATTACCAGACAAACCCAATGCACCTGAACCGGGATATGTACCATTTGATACCTCTGCAGTACATTGTCGGTGTATATGTAATGCGTGGCGAATGGCGGTCGAGTACCAATGTTAATGCAATGAGATACATTATTGGATTATTTCCCTTATCGCCGATAAGCGGCGCTACACTCACATAGGTCCTACTGTCACTTCCTGCTTAGAAATCAACATTCAATCACTTTTCGCTTACAAAATCTTCAAAATGTCATCTAAATTCGACTCGCAGCACCTGAATCAGTTGAGAGATGAACTTAGAAAACGGCACGAGAAGACGTCGGGTCGTAAGAAGGAGCTGATTGAGAGGTATGTGTAAAAATAGGCCGCGTATTCAACGTAAACATTGTGTAAACAACTTGACCCATATTGAACAGCTGTTGAATGACATTCTTTGTTCGTCAAAAGAAGGCACGTTTATACCGAAAATATGCTTGATGATGTTGTTTTATGGGAACCTGGTCAGAACCTGGTCAAGACGGCCCCAGACCAAAATGGCACCAGTCAAAATGACCCCATGATATAAATCTTTTATGAGAGGAAGAAGATATATTAAAAAATAAGCTGTTACATAGTTGTGTGTTCACACTATTTCCTTTGGATACAACTTTGATTTATATTTTTGGGTAATTATTTGCGGTGAAAATAGTTAACTGGTACATGACTCTGTACATAGCTTAATACATCCTTTGAATCACCGTCTCTTAAATGCATAGCAATTATGTAATAGATAAATGACGAGTTTAACTTCAAAATTGTCTGTTTAACAGGCGTTAGACGGACGGTTTGCTTGACCTAAAACAAATAATTATGAGGCAAAGCCAAAGTTAGTGCCGAGACATTCAAGTTAAGCTGTCTGGACACACATACCTTTCACACATACCCCCACCCACACTGTAGCTTCCCACAAGACGACCCGCGTAAAAAAGTATGATAAGGGCCTGCAATTTTGAATGTAAACCGTTTTATGATGAACTATATGCTTATTTGTATAGTATTTAAGTGCCGTTCACGTTATCGCGATGGCAAACAGACAAAATGTACTAATAATTACAACGGAAAATCTGGTGGGTTGGTTAAACCTTTTGTTAATTATCAACAAATATCTTCAGAAGTTTATTCGATATCAATCATTCAGCGCTCCTGATAAGCTGCACATTTATGCCCCCTGTCTCGGAGAGCCGGGCGGACGGCACATAGTGTTTGGACCGTCCGTCCGTATGTCCGTCACACTTAAGAAGATTTTGGTCAAGAATATTGCAAGAGTTTGTAAAATTTTCTGTTTTCCATCCAGCATAACGCCAGGGACATGCATCGTTAGACACGCGACATTCTTGTTTTACTATATTTATGCGCCGTTGACGATAGTCAGGACTTATTACGTTTTGCACCTGTATGTCCGTCCGTCTGCCACACTTACGTTTAGGTGAATAACTTTGAAACCGCTTGATGGATTTCAAAAATGTTGTGCATACATCTGTGTCCTGTGCTTAGAGCGTGCTATGCACCCACCTCTGGTCCGTATGGCCAAGGTCAAGGTCATTATAACAAAATGTTCACCTTGTAAGTTTCGGTGCATTTAGGTTAAAGCTGCCACAGGGCGCATCCTCGTGTCTTACAGACACACATCTCTGGTTTTTTTTCTGATTTATATTCAAAGCATAGAAATATGGTGTCCTTTAGAATCAATCATCTCGACAGAACGATTCTAAAGAACTCCCAAACTTCAATGTTCTGTTGAAAAAGGAATGAAATGTACAAAATTTAGTCGATATTCGATATTATAGACAAATGTCATTACTAACAACAGTTTATAATATCATAAAATACTGTATAATTTCAGACTGGAAACCTATGACAGAAACTCAAATTTTGGGAGCCCCGACAGTCCACTTCAATCAGAGTATGCTATGAAGGTGCCGGACCCCATGAGCTACTAGGATCTGAACAGTGACAATAAGTTTGCAGCAGTGTCAATGGAGGGCATCGTGTCTTATCTGGCTACCTTCGAAAAATACTTTTACAACACTCCAGTAAGTCAGTACAAATACAAATATATGTGCTACATTCGAATGCATGAGTCGGAGGAACAGGACTGCTACTTTGTTAAGAGTGCATGTCGAGCTGAAATGAAAAAGTCCGTCGTCTATCTTGTCGAAATTCGTGGATCGAGAGAAGGAGAGGTTCTTGAATATAAATGTGAATGTGGTGCAGGGATGGGCCCAACAGCACACTATAAACATGTATGCACAGTGTTATATTCATGTTATATATTCGGTGTAACTGGTTCTGTGAATGTTGAAAGTACATGTACTGAAAATCTGCATTCATTTCATCAAGTGAAAAAGTACACTGGTTCACCTTCAAAGGCTCGTGACCTTGAAATGGAGCAGACGAAAGCACAAGTCTTAGGTTTGATCCTCGACCGGAAACGTATCGCGGTGCCAAGTCGTATGTTTGAGCCAGCAAACACCAGGGCAATGGCCCATGATCATGACTATTTATTCCACACATATGAACAGACATTTCTTGAACACATGGGTTTAGTGAATATTTCCAGTGACCCAATTGAGAATATTGAAAAAAGAACGCGAGGTCAGTCGGCAAACGAGTTGTGGAGCGAAGAAAGGATCAAGCGTACCCAATCGTCAAATTTCGGAGGAATATGCAAAGCAGCAGACGGAACCGACTTCAATAAGTTGGCGGAGAACCTGTTGGAGCCGCAACAATTTACGTCTAAGGCTACTCATCATGGCAATAAATATGAAAAGGTGGCAACAAAGGAATACGAACGTGAAAGTTAATCCAGATGATTACAACATTAATCACAACCAATTCAGACAACCCAAACATTCTCGAAAGTTCAAAATTTGCTGTGTGTCTACGCAACTTCATTAACACAATGAAAAATTGATCGGGAATGTCAATTGTAACACAATTATGGTATATGTAATTCAAACAATATGCTGCAGGGCCCAGTGCATGAAGAACAAAATAAAACTTGAATATGTTTTCGAGGCCTGTATATAAATGAACTCCTGCACTGTCTTTCCTAAAATGTTCAATATAATACATGCGCTGTTTGGGGGTTTGAGTTGGAACCGAAACAAACTCGCTTGAACAGGCATTATCATTAATGAGTGGTTTGTCGTCACACGCTTCATCAATAAGAATGTCAGCACAGGAACTGACATCGTCAATATAACTATCCCCTTTATCACCATCATCTGTGACATTACTCGTAATATCGTCCTATAGTTTTCTGCGTTTATTGGACCTCTCCTTGTAACGTGATCGCCGTTTTTCTGTGACATTCTTCCATGGTTTGGTGGACCAACTGAATCGGCTTGGAACTGCCGTCTTCTTCAGGGTTTGCCTTTCTACAGCTGTCCCTGAAAATATACAATCAAGAAATTTATTAATTTCACACAGCCATATGGGGTTTCCTCACATGAGACAAGGTTCTTCGATGATTAAATGATGTTTTATCATGACTCCGCGACTTGCATCTCAAGTCATTTGGAGCGACGTGCCCTGTCTCCTTTTGCTTGCCTCTTACGTGAAACAGGAGATACTGTAGGTTATTATAGGAATCAGGGGCCCGTTTCACTAAACTTCGTACGACTAAAATGTTCGTAAGCGCAAATTTAGGATCGTCTGTAGATTGTAATTGATGGATTTACATTTATTGAGCATAGGCTGCAAATGCAGCCTATGCTCAATAAATGTAAATCCAATAATTGTTTACAAGAAAACAGTGTTAATGTGATATTTACAGACTATCATAACTTTGCGCTTACAACCATTTTAGTCTTACGAAGTTTAGTGAAACGGCCCCCAGAAACAGCACTGCAGGTAATCAAGGTAATCCACGTAATTATGGTGTACGAACATGGCCAAAACAAAACTTACAGGTGCAGCTATAAAATATACAGGTGCAGCTGTAAAAGATACAGCGGCAGCTGTAAAAATACATCTACACTTGTAAAAATGCAATTCAGTTTTGATCCCGTTAGTACACCATACATGTATGTACGAACGAGGTCAAAACTAAACTTACAGGTGCAGCCATAAACATATATAGCTGCACATTTAAATGTATAGCTGCACCTGTAAGTTTAGTTTTGACCCCGTTCGCACATACATGTATGGTGTACAAACGGGGTCAAAACAGGTGCAGCTGTATTTTTTACAGGTGCATCTGTATTTTTACAGGTGCAGCTGTATTATTTCACAGGTGCACCTGTATATTTTTATAGCTGCGCCTGTACATTTAGTTTTGACCCCGTTCGTACACCATACGTAATCAAGTTTCTTATAATCTACCATGTAAAAATACATAATTTCTTCCATTAATTGTGCAAAACTTTAGAAAATAAAAATTTACATGGGAATTAGCCTATATGCTGTCAAACTGAAAGCAGGTTTTAGCACAGAAATTGATAAAATGTTCAAAAGCAGCAGACTCAATTTCATTTCCTGCAGCAGCATAAGAGTTGGAATTTATGATTTGCGATATAATTTTAAACTATTAGGTACGTTTTGGACTTGATTTATCAAATTGCGTGCTAAATGTATGGGTATGTTTTGATCCACACCATTTGGGGGCGTGTTGACTTGGGGACGTTTTGATGCGGCGGTGTTTTCATCAACGCAACACGTTGTCACACCTCACGCTATACATGTATGTATGCGCGCATGAAGCAGGCAAATAGCGAAGAATTAAGTTAAAACATACCGTGAAATGTGATTGTGATGTAGTCATCTTCCGTAAAGTGATCCCGATATACGTAGCAGTATTTGCTTTGAGGAGACCATTTCTCGAACTTGCTTGTTCCGGGTCCATTTTTGCCACGCCTGATTGCCTGAATCCATTTTTCCCGGCGTAATTAGTTAGCTGGTAGAATATTACTACCATTGTTACGACATTCGGGTACAACACAATTTGTTTCCGGCATTGTATTAATTAAAGGTTTTGACAGATTTTCGCTTGATCGATTATATTGTTATGAATACAGTCGGAAGATAGCCGAGGTAGATCGAATGATAGGACCAATGTGAGGGCAGCGCCGCGAAGTCTGCGATTACGAACGACAACTCACTAATGTTTCTCATTACATACACATGTATTGCGCCCGTTATGTACGGATAATGATACAACAGGTCAAATAGATGATGTGAAATAAGGTAATAGTGAAATAAGGTAAGATTATCAAAAACATGATCTTATCTGTATCAGCCTGCACATTCACAGTCAGATCATTGCCTACGAAAGTCACAATTCAGTCCGTATATGTCTCAGAATAACATTTATTGACATGAGTTATGGAAATGACTATGTTGAGCAGTTTGTGATTAATAGCATACGTTGATCACACGTGCCATAATGACATTTTCATCAGCCGGCGGCCGAAGTATGATTTTGTCTGGCATCGAATGGTTATCGGATTGATAAAACGCATAGTGTAATGTATCGGCACGTTAAACGGAAACCAATATGCAAGCATGCATGTAGTACTACGCATGACACATATATTAAAATATCATAATTGGGGTAATACTGTATGTTTCTTATCAAATATGGTTCCTTCCACTGAACTTCTTCACAGTTCACATGCATTTCTCTCATCATACTCATATTGTCACATACAGTTCACTGGTTATGTGCATTGACTTGGAATTTACGTAAATATATTAATATTTCAGCAATTCATCTTTCAAACATGCTTTCTCTGGTCGCTACTATTGTTTGTTGCTGAAAGTTCATAATACTACATCTCAACTATCTGACTCTCCTATGGTAATCCGTTATATGGCAGTTTTAACATTAGTATGCATACATGGTGTTCCGTTTAGGCCATCGTAATATCGCTTTCGGGTCGATACTACGGTAAGTCGACACTAAGATGACGATGACGCGATATCACGATAGCACGATGACGATACTACGATGTTATATCGTAGTGTCGTCATCATCGTGTCATACAGAGTGACCTGCGGTTCTCTTACCAGGCGAATTGCAATTCCTGGAGCGCAGGATTGCAATTCGCGTTCCCATTAATTGCAATTGGACCGCAATCGGACTGCAATCATGTGACTGCGGTCCAAAGAGTTGGTTGCGGAATTGTAATACTAATAGCGCAGTTAGCGCTGCGCTCCGCTTTTAATTGCAGTTTACGCTCCTTTTTGTCTTTGAACTGCGAACGAATGACCGCTTTACGCTGCGCTCTGCGGTCAATCCAGCGAACCACTCTGCTTGACCAATGCGGCAATACAATCGAAATAGTTGACAAACGTATCCGTGTTCCAATCCAAAATGTTATCCCATCTATTTAATTCAAAGTGACTAGAAAGTCAGCGGTATTGGTGATCTGTTTTTTTGGTGCGCAAATATAAATCGGCGGGTTATTGCGAGACAAACAGTGAAACCTTGACCTTGACAATTTCTTGGACAAAAATAAATGTCTTCACTGCCGTTCCGAATATCAAGAACAAATTAATAGACACCACCATACTCACAATATATTTATTTTCATATAAAATCAAACTATAATGTTTGTTCTACGGTATAATATGGCAAAACTAAGCATCAAATTTGCGTTTTGTTTCCTTTTTCGTCGGTATCAAATTACGTTTTCCTATTCTGTTATTTACATTATTTCGACGCGATCCTATAGTCGACATGACAATTTCTGAGATCAACACAACTTTTCATAATGTCTTTCAATTTCAAGCTGCATTCTTGCTGTTGGTTTCTATTTGCCCGAATCAAATTTTGTGAAGATAATATTTATTCCGGTGATAGCCATTTCTTTAAAATAAAACGGTTTACTTGTGTCACAGAGTGAGAAAGATAAATAATGGCCCGGAATCGAATCAGGGACCTCATGTTTACCGCACACTGCCCATGGCTCTATCGAGCATGCCAACAAGGCACAGATCATACAAACTTCATCCCCATAGTCAGTTGCGTCCTGTGACATTCTTCTCCGCCAAATTGTCCACCCAGAATTCCATATTTGTGGAACATTTCTTCAGCAGTCATGACTCCACGTTGGGAGTAGTTGCGGCAAGTAACTGCAGCATACTCAATTATCGCCCGTACCCAGAGTTACGGTGTTCCATAGGTTTTTCTTGCAGAGCACCGAATCCGATCTCATTCGCGCTTTGTCTGTTAATTGTGACATATTTTTCTGTACTTATTACAAAGAAATGAATAATTATAATACTGAAATTTCTTTCAATTGAAAAATACAGAAAATATGTAACAATTAACAGTTGAAGTGCAAATCAGATGTGATTTGGTACTTTGCAGGGGAAACCTACAGAGAGCACCATAACTCTCGGTACTGACGATGTTGGAGTATTCTGCAGAGTTACTTCCCGCAACTACGTTGGGCGCTAAATGTCACAGGGTGAGAAAGATGCGCACCAGCCCGGAATCAAACCGGGGATCTCTGTTTTACCACATCATCGCTGTACCTACGGAGCAAACAGGGCACAAATACACACTTATTCACAATGGTGATCACTTCATTCAACCAACAATTCACAAGCTATAAGTTATGCCAAATTATTACAGTCGACGTCACAGATTATGCTCTTGGCGACATTAGCGGACACAAATTTGTCCATCAATTTGATCAAATAAACAACGGAATCTGACAGATAACACTACGACGGAGCATAAAAACATCATTATTCTGGTACTTGGAATCAAAATGGTGGATATTAAGATCAATATGTGAGGCGCTGACAGAACCTTTAACATTTGTTATCACGATAGCAGCTACAGGGATTGTTGGACGCATTTATTTAGAGAAACGAGATATTACAAACCCGCATTGGATAATATACTAAGTGAAATTTTGTTCGAACGTACACCAACATAGAGGATTAAATTTGCGACAATGTTGGATTCTGGATTTTGTGGACAGGTGACAGAAATCGGAGCTGGATAAGAACCGACAGACGTGATTCTGAATATGTGTGCTTGGTCTGTGATTATTCTTCCAGATCATGTCATGCATGTTTTAATTTCACGTCATGTCAAAACAGCACTATTGAACGTAATGAATAAGTTTGATATTCTACACCAGAATTAAAGTTCATTCATCGTCTGATGTGTAACTGATGAATTAAGGAAAGTTACTTGTATATGACAACTTTTGCCTAACTAATTTGTATGCCCCACCACGATAGTGGAGGGGGCATTTAGTGTTACCCTTCTCCGTTCTTCCGTCCGTCACCAACCTAGTAACTCGTAAAACTTGTAAACCGTAATAGCTACAGACCTGAAACTTGGTACATGTATGTTTGATTCGACCCCATGGTCATGGATTATCTCCCGCATTTCAAGTTAGAATTTTCCAATTTTGGCTTGTAGCTCGTAAAGCTTTTAAACCCTAATAGCTACACACCTGAAACTTGGTATGTAGCTTCCTTATGGTGAGTAGATTTGCAAAGTTTATTTCATTCTATCCCCGAGTCATGGATTATCTCCCCCTTTTTGAATTAGAATTTGAAAATTTAGCCTTGTAACTCGTAAAACTTTTGTAATAGCTACAGCACTGAAATTTGATATGTAGCTTCCTTATGATGAGTAGATGCGGAAAGTTTATTTTGATTTTTGATTCGAACCCCGTGTCATGGATTATCTCTCCCTTTTGGACACTGGAATTTTGCCTTGTTTACTATCAAAGCGATATGTGGGGTATCCGTGTTCTATGAACACATTTTCTAGTTTAGTTATCACTTTTTGATTTTTCGCGCACTGATTTGTCCGGAGCATAACGCGAACACCATTTGCAATATTTTTTATGAAACTTAACACATGCATAGGTCTCACGGGAGAGTGCGGAGCTAGCGTTAAAGGTACATGCCCACTCAGTAGGCACAAAATGTTCTTTATGTCAGACATCATCGGAGACATTTTTTGGCCAGATAAACAATCATTTACCATTACCCACGTATTGTTTGGCATTATTATACATTTTATATCAGAAGAAAATGTCCACATTGATATCAGGGACGATAACCGTGTTTCATTAAAATGTTAACGGACATTACTATTTATTCTGTGTATTTATTTTTTGATGTGCAATGATCATACTTTATAATCGGTCAATTCTTTTTTCAGTTGATGCATTTAATTAGTATAAATAATTATAAAATATCACACCCCATTTGCACATGAAAATACCGATACCACCGCGCGTCACTATCAGTAAAATAAATATTACAAAATGATTATATCTGTATAGCGGGCACTCGTAATGTTTATAACTAGTGGAATAGTGACAATTATACACTTATTTAATTCCCATAAAGAGCATGTTTAGCCTACTGAGTGGGAATGCACCTTTAAAAAGGCTTGGACAATTTTTGTTGCGACCGCCTGCGGACAGTGCGATATAGTCTGCGCATTCACGTCCATCCGTATTTTGTTTCCCGAGCCTGCTTGTTGAAAGCGAGACTTAGTGATAACAATGACGTCCGTGCGTCAGTCTGTGCATCAGTCCGTCCGAAATCGGTGTATGTTTTTAAATACCATATCCTAAGTCACATTGACTTGAAACATCAAATGCTTATTAGTCATCATCCATATATTAATTCTGTGTCCCACTCATGCGGCCCCTGTGACCCAAGGTCGAGGCCAAATGACTTTGAAATTTGTGTTAAAGTTTTTGCATACCTTATATCTCCACAACACTTACTCAGATTTGCTTCAAACTTCAGATAATTCTTTATTATCATTCATATATTCATATTGTAGCGTGTCGGCGGTCAAGGGTGATGCGAACACTACACTGGTTGCAAATATCAAAGAAGTAGTAGTAAATATTGTAGTTGCGCTGCCACCAGCAACCAGTGTAGATACTTACGCTTGACCGCAGATAGGCTCAATATCGCCTCGTATGGTATGACAAATGACAGAAACAGATGTACACGATAAATGATTTATACAGTAACCAATGTGAATGTTGGTATACAGGAAACAATCGAATAAAGTCAATATTCGCTTGACAAGCCTTCTGTTGGTAACTGTCTCGGATGTAAATGACGTCCCGGATAAGGGTCTCCGTTTGCTGGTCAAATAGATGGGCACACGTTGTATGCCTGGGATGAACCTGTCTGTTGATTAAACATTCCAAACGTCTGGTCACTCAACGGTGGGCGTGTCACAAAGTATCCACCATCAATGGACGTGGATTTGTTGATGGGTTCAGAAACAAGGCTGGTATCTTCCAGTGTATGGGACCTGCCGACGGTCTGGTAAGCTACCGGGTTCCACGATCTTCTGGTAGATATTAGCGGTCGAGATCCACTATGTTCTTCTAGATATTCGCGGTGAAAACGCCACAAACCGGGTTACGTATCCCAGCTTGAGTAACGAAAGTATGACGCGCGTTAACGATGTTGATATGGGAATTACAGGTGACCGGAAGATTTCCCAAACGTTTACAGCCCAAATACGTGGTTATAGGAGAAACGTTGTGAGTACATTCTGGTTAATACAGCAAAACAATATTCCATGGGTCCATGGTACGTGTAGATCCGGTGATAGCTGTGCACGGATAAATGGGACTACTAGCTTGCAGTGTATCTTGATAGTACTAAACATACATCATGTTGGCAAAACGAGCATGTATTCATCAGTATGTATCTCCCTGCACCACTTCAGAGTATTATAGACATGGATGGAGTAGGACAAGGTGGTGACCTAAGTGAGGATCTGTGATTGAGGATCCCAGGTGAGGATCTCTGGTGAGGAACTGTGTTTGAGGATCCCAGGTGAGGATCCCTATTGAGGAACTGTATTTGAGGATCCCAGGTGAGGATCTGTGTTGAGGAACAGTGTTTGAGGATCTCCGGTGAGGATCTATAGTGAGGATCCCTAGTGAGAAACTGTATTTGAGGATCCCAGTGAGGAACTGTATTTGAGGATCCCAGGTGAGGATCTGTGTTGAGGAACTGTGTTTGAGGATCCCAGGTGAGGATCCCAGGTGAGGATCTGTGTTGAGGAACTGTGTTTGAGGATCTCCGGTGAGGATCTATAGTGAGGATCCCAGGTGAGGAACTGTGTTTGAGGATCCCAGGTGAGGAACTGTGTTTGAGGATCCCAGGTGAGGATCCCTAGTGAGGAACTGTATTTGAGGAGCTGTGTTGCCGCAAATCTCGTGTTTTCCACAAACACTGGTTGTGTGTAGAGGCGTGAATCGACGAATCTAGCCCTGGTCACGATACGGTTACTCCGCAAATGCTATAAACGTAGGGGAGGCCATGTTAGTTGCGACAATGCAGTTGATATAATTCTTTCCTGGTTGTGAACATTCTCACAAAGTATATATTTTCATAAACCTAGCAGTTGGACGGACGAATGCATCCACAATAAAGCTCTAATTGCTCACGATATGGTCATTGGGCGAGTGTTACCTTTCGAATCAGTGAATTCTAAATATTGAAATAACTGTGAAGTCTCCGAGACGATGTGACAACTTCGACTGTTGGAACACGACTGCTCGATGCGCGTTCAAACCTCACGCGCCTGCAAATGACGTATTTCCCATAATGCCCTGATGATGTCACTCACCATCCAAGATGGTGGACAAGAGAGAAAAATCATTTCCTGTCAAATTGTAGAAACGAATATTATCCAATATGGGCTTCGGAAGACGATGTCAAGCGATAACAATGTGAACAATGTAATTAATAACATATTTACATTCCCTATGACTAATTAATGTAACTGTCCACCTGTTTGGATGGCAGAAATCTCCTTCGAAGATACGGTTCGGAAAGACAGTTCCGACGCAAAATCCAACTGCGCATTGGCGCTGTATATGCCACAAAATATAAGGCTAGATTACTGAATCCAGCGTAAATATCAAGTAGATACGTTTTGAGTGTCCCAGACTCCGTATCGATACTTCTTAGTGGATATAAATAGACGAAACCTCACCACACATCCCGCACGTATTCGAGGTGGGTGGGGTAACGTCATAAAATGTAGAAACTGTATGTAGGCACCACGGCCCATGTGGGACAATCCCAACTTCAGTGGCGGGCTACTGAGCCACCCTAAATATGTATATTAGTCGCTAGCCCACCAGCACCCGCGGTTACATGGAAGTGGGTGGGGGTAGCAACACAAATCGTGGTATCATCACATCATCTGACACCACAATGGAGCAAGGAGAAATAGGTAGATGGACGGGCAAATTGATGTAACTCGTAGTAGCATATTATTTCTTCATTATCGGTATGCAACCAGTAAAATAAAAGAAACAAAATAACTTCACAAATGGAACTGTCTCTCGACTCGTCACAATATTATAGCCCACGCAAGCGACCCACATGCCCAAGATCAAGGTCAAATGACTTTCAAATTTGCGTTAAAGCTTTTACATACTTTAATTCAAACTTCAAATAAATATACTCTGAGACCATCAAATACCTCATGCGGGCCTTGGCCATCTGGTTTTTATTTACCGTAGGTTAAAGTTTTTAAGAACACTATATCTCAGAAACAGCTTTGCCAATTCACTCGAAGCTTCACATGTGTGTTTATCATCATCCATATTTTCATTCTATGCTCAACCCCTGTAACCCCTGTGCCCAATATCAAGGTCAAATTACATTGAAATTTACCTCAAAGTTTTTGACATGCCTGCATGTGGACAGTGCGATATAGTTGTCACATTGGCCAGTATACGTGCGTACATCCACATGTACGTCACTTCGTGCGTCCGGTTGAAGTCTTTTTGATTTAAGGTTAAAGTTTTTAAAGGTAAATGCCAACTCAGTAGGCACAAACTGTTATTTATAGCAATTAAATAAGTGTATAATTGTGTCACTATTCCACCAGTTCTAATATATAATCACTCAGTAATATTTATTTTACTGATAATGACTAGCGGTGGTATCAAGCTAATTTTATATTCAAATGAGGCATGACATTTTTTAATTATTTATGCTAATTAAAGGTACATACCCACTCAGTAGGCACAATCATTAAAGTTATGTGCATTCTCAGTTATTTGTAGGAATTAAATAAGTGTACAATTTTGTCACTATTCCACCAGTTCTAAACATTACGAGTGCCCGTTATATGGATACAACCATTTAGTAATGTTTATTTCACTGACAGTGACACGCGGTGATATTAGGCTATTTTCATAGGCAAATGGGGCATGACATTTTTTAATTACTTATACTAATTCAATGTGATCCCCTGAACAAATAAAGATTTCGACGTATAGTAAAGTATGATCATTGCACATCAAACAATAAATATTAATGTCTTGGTAACATTTTAAGGAAACACAGTTATCGCCCCTGATAGCAGTGTGGAAATTTACGTCTAATATAAAATGTATAATAATGCCAATAAATATGTGTATTAATGGTGAATTAATGTTTAATTTGCCCGAAGATGTCTCAGATGATGTCTCTGATATAAAGAACATTTTGTGCCTACTGAGTGGGCATGTACCTTTGAGAACACTATTTCTCTGAAACCGCTTCACCAATTTACTCCAAGCTTCACATACTGTGCATTTGTCACACACATTTGCATTATTATTTATATGTGCCCAATGTCACGGTCAAATTACTTTCAAATTTCCCTTAAAGTTTGTGTTGGGCCCGCTTGCAGACAGAGCGATATAGTCGGCATATTGGTGTGCATTCAGGACAAAGTTTTAGGTTAAAGTTATTTTTAGTTAAAGTTTTTCGGTATACTATCAAAGCCTCGGCGGGTGCGGCATGTTTTTACGTCAACAGGCAAAGCTTTGTTGCAATAAAAACAATTGTTTGTACTATCAAATGCCTCGGCGGGCACGACATGCAGGCCATGGCCATCTAGTTATTATGACATGCGATTTGATCAGTCGGCCATCGCACCATGACTAGTTTAGCAATTGATCAGTCGGCCATTGCACCAGGACCAGTTTAGCACTTGATCAGCAGGCCATCTCACAAGGACTAGTTTAGAACTTGATCAGTCGGCCATCGCACCAGGACTTGTTTAGAACTTGATCAGTCGGCCATCGCACCAGGAATAGTTTAGAACTTGATCAGTCGACTATCTCACCAGGACTAGCATATCACTTGATGAGTCGGCCATAGCACCAGGACTAGTTTAGAACTTGATCAGTAGGCCATCGCACCAGGACTAGTATAGCACTCGATCAGTCGGCCATCGCAACGGCACTAGTTTAGCCCTTGATCAGTCGGCCATCGCATCAGGACAAGTATAGCACTCGATCAGTCGGCCATCGCACCAGGACTAGTTTAGAATTTGATCAGTCGGCCATTGCTCCAGTACTAGTTTAGAACTTGATTAGTCGGCCATCGCACCAGGGCTAGTTAGAAATTGATCAGTCGGCCATCGCAGCCGGACTAGTATAGAACTTGATCAGTCGGCCATCGCACCAGGACTAGTTTAGCCCTGGATCAGTCGGCCATCGCACCAGGACTAGTAGAGCACTTGATCAGTCTGCCATCGCACCATAACTAGTATAGCGCTTGACCAGTCGCCCATTGCAACATGCCCAGTATAGCACTTGATCAGTTGGCCATCTCACCATGCCCAATATAGCACGTGATCAGTTTGCCATGCCGAGAATAGCACTTGATCAGTCGGCCATCATACCAGGACTACTTCAGAAATTGATCAGTCGGCCATCGCACCAGGACTAGTAAAGCACTCAATCAGTCAGCCATCACACCAGGACTACTTTAGCACTTGATCAGTCGGCCATCGCACCGGGACTAGTTTAGCCCTTGATCAGTCGGCCATGGCACCAGGACTAGTATAGCACTCAATGAGTCGGCCTTCGCACCACGACTAGTTTAGAACTTGATCAGTCGGCCATCGCACCAGGACTAGTTTAGAACTTGATCAGTCGACCATCGCACCAGGACTAGTTTAGAACTTGATCAGTCGACCATCGCACCAGGAATAGTTTAGCCCTTGATCAGTCGGCCATCGCACCGAGACTAGTTTAGCCCCTGATCAGTCGGCCATCGCACCAGGACTAGTATAGCACTCGATCAGTCGGCCATCGCACCATGACTAGTTTAGAACTTGATCAGTCGGCCACGTCATCCTGCGTTACATACAGAAGTGGTGGTCGGGAGGGGGGGGGGGTGTGTAGTGTAGTCATATACAAAAACTAGTGGTGGTGGTGATACACATTGTTCCCACTGTGGGATATAGACCGGAACTTTTAGGACGCCAAATGTAGATCGCTGGTGTGTGTGTGGGATCATTGTTTTGTGTCCCCGGTGGTGGTGCGGAGTACAATGATGAATTACTGATGAATTACTGTATTGAACACACATATATATGCACTGTGATACCGTACTTCACAATCCTCAGTTTGAAATTGTTTCTGTGTCATAACACTGAAACTTTATTCATTTTGAAAAACTTAAAATTGTGGCAGATGATCAAAATGAAAACCGGATGTTTACATGCGAAATGAACCGGTTCATCGGTATATTTTAACTACACGATGACCCCACTATATATTCATACCATATCCGTACGGATATCGTATATACGAACGGATATCGTATGTTTGTATAATATTCGTATAGTACGTTTGTATAATGTAATCAAACTGTACTATACGATGATACGGTACAAACGTACCAATATTATATGATCATATGATATGCTCATTAAATATACCAATACTATACGATTACGATATGTATACGATATTAGTATATACAAATAGGTAAGGAGCAGAAAAGCGCTACTGTAGGTGTACATATATACGAGTAACACTAAGTTTTTACCGCAAATAGCGAAAGAATGACCGCACAAACGGTATCGCGAAAGAATGACCGCACAAACTGGACCGCGAAAGAATGACCGCACAAACGGTATCGCGAAAGAATGATCGCAAAGACGGGACCGCGATTGGACCGCAATTAGCAATTTCAGAGGGGACGAATTGCAATTCAAGGACCGCTGGATTGCAATTCTTGGTAAGAGAATCGCAGGCGGGAGTGTAGTATCATGCTATGGTATTCGTAGCATCATACTATCGTCGTCGTGTATAATACTATGTCATCGTAGCTTCGAACTATTGTCATCGTAGTATGGTACTATCGTCATCATAGTATCGTTCAATAGAGCATAGCAATACTGCCGGGAACCAGTCTAAAGCACCGAGAGTATCCGATTTCATGAAAACATTGCAGATTATTTGCTCTGCTGGTGATCACAATGACACCTATGTGTGCGCTAGTGTGTGCTTCAATGCCTGTGTCTGAGTGTCCGTTCAAAACATTAGTTCAAGCTTTTATTTACTGAAAACGAATTATTGACGGAGCCACCTTGATAAACAAAATCACATGCATCATGATATGGCTACATATTTACGGATACTATTTCCCTGGATATTATGCCCCATATGTGACAGCAAGGGGACATATTGCGTTGCTCTTGAGGGTCCGTCTGTCCGCCCGTGTACATTTACGTCGAAAAGTTTGTAAGAGTCTTTCCAGTTAGAGTCCAGTATGCCACCGGGGAATATCCATGATTTAGAAACATACTTTCTAGTTATTTTCACGAATATGTGTGCACGCATAATGAGCGAAAATAAAAATTACCACAAAAAAAACGCATGAAAATTACAACTTTACAGTGCTTGTATATGCTTGTATATGAGAGAGGTGGCATGAGTTTTGTGCTTTCAATTTCTGGCTATCTGACAGATTGTTGTTTCATGTATTTCAGTATTCAATATCATAATGCATGCAGTTACAACATTTAAAAGACATGTATTTACATTACTAGTGCTGTTTTATGTAACGTTACATTATCTACTTAATTATTATATAATGCATGCACCATGAAATAGCAAGGCACAACTAGAAAGTATGTGTGTATTTACTTTATTTAATGGTGGATAATGGCCTGCCAACAGCTAAGGTCAATTTAGGTCAGTCAACTGGGTCGAATCAACTATTTCACCTATATGGATGGGGGTGTGAGTGGGGGAATCCCAAAATCAGAACCGAATAAGTTTAGTAAAAATGCATATTTAGCCCTGAAATTATCATTCATGTATATTGATCTGGTACCGGGTCCTCACCACAACAGAGTCACTTAGCTATACTATCTAAAAGTAATATGATTAATACTGATATGATTACTTTGTAATGGGTATAACCGGATTCAACTCTCAAGTAACGTGAAAGCCAAACATGGATGTGAATGCAAAACCAGGGATATCGGGATGAACCTCATCAAAAGTTGAAATACATTTACATCGTCTTATCATAATATCGTCTTCCTACATTCGTAGTATCGTCATTATGTTATCACAATCGTCATTGTGGTATATTGTAGTATTATAATAGTATCAATCGTCATCGTACGTGTAGTATCGTATTATCGTCATCATAGTACATGTTCCTTATGGACAATGTATGCGCATTTTTGTCAGCGAAAATTGCATTTGCAGCTTACTATCTTTAAAACAAATATATGTTTAATAATTTTTTTTTGTTGGATGCGTTTGCGTTAATTCGAACAGACCCGGTGAAAAACAATAGCTATTAATAAACACGACACAAACTATGTTAGCTCTTACACCATCCAGGTAGAATATTGCAACTTTAAGAAATGTAATACTATGCGATTCAATATGATACAGAGCGAAAGCATCCAACATATATTGATTAAAAAACAAACGCACTTTTTGTTGACAACAATACACATGCGCAGATCTAACCAGAAGGCGATACCACAATAACGATAGTGATATTACGATGGCATTAACGGAACACCATGCATGTATATGCCATTTCCTTTGAAATCGATGGATGTGTATGTTGGTCATTACGGTGTGAACAAACTCCAAATGGATATTGAAATAATGAAATATTCTTATACAGCACAGTAAAATTATTGATAAAAATAGTATTTACCATATTTTCATAAATGCTGAAAATGGCTCAATTCAATAAATATGTAGCCGGCTGAAAGAGGGATATTACGCTGATCCGATCAGGGAATGCGCTGGTCGCTATGTTATGAACATAATGCCGCTCAATAACACTTTTGAATGTTCTCTGATCGCAGGTGCAGGTTAAGTCATATTGACCTGTGTCAATTACTCGCGCGGACAAGCCATCGCGCAATACGGGAACCCTGCTACGTGTTGGCACGATTTATGTGACACTCTTATGCAAGTTCTTACAGGACAGTATAAACATGCCACGTTTTGCGGAACTACGTGTTGATGCCATTTATCATGTCTGGCTACCTCGATTGTGCAGCTGCGGTGGCTACATGTAAGTGGTTGATGTAATGGCCATAAGAACCGTCGTACCGGTTCCAAAACTCGCAGGGTAATTTCAGTGTGTTAATATGCAAAATAAAAATAGTATTGATGTTACCGAAAAGACTGTATATATATATATATATATATATGTAAACTATACTGAGAAGGTAAAAGGAAAACGAAAGTTAAGCCGAAACAACTTGTTTATTATTTCATCATTCCCGATACATGCATCGTCCCTGGCGCATTATCTTTGGAAAACGCGTATAAATAGATTTGGTAACAAGAGTTTGTCAGAAGACAACAAAGCGCGCCAAGTGGTGTTTTTGTTTAAGGAATATCAAGAAGCTGTGTGAAAGGAAACACAAAATAAAAGTAATTTGTCCCACTGATAAGGTAAATTGCTACATTGACCTTGGGGTTAGAGGTCGTCTGAGTGTGATGGCTTTGAAGGGCATGCTAGAGAAACATTAGAGGAAGGGATGGGTAAAATATCAAGAAGAAAGCACTAAAATGTATTTTGTTTGGGACAAACAATAAACGTTTCGTTTCTACGTCGCGTAAATACGAAATTAAGAAACATTGTTTCCTCTCTACATGACGTATGTAATGGCGAGGTCTTAATATATGGTTACGACTGGATAAATGCGGTTTAATTTGAGTTGTGACCAGTGCAGCTCTTGATCAATACCACACTCCAGTAGCCTGTTCATAATTTATATTGCTTGCTACAAGCAGTGTGGGTGTTTCATTGCTGTAATGGCGAATATATCATATCATGACCAGACTGTGATAATCAGGTAGTGATAGCATAGTTTTATACCTTGTACATGTATGCCGGTGTAACACTTTCTATGTTGATATATATCTGTACAGTACGGAACATTGAGTTAATTAAAGGGTGATGGTGAGGAACATTTCGTTTGTGATAACTTTGTGGAAAAATAAGACATATGCTTTGAACAGTGTTCCCTAATTGAATAGTTTATGTATTGCTAGTATTTTGATGTGGAGATATGTTCAATACGATAACATGTGATTGTTTTAGACATCTGGTAAGAATAATGTGTGGTGGCAAATTGAAAAGAAGAGCATGTAGATTTTTGGTAGGAGTACGGGTGTACATGTGTGGGGTGGTTTGGGTTGTATGTGGGGTTGACACGGTTGAAACATGATATTGATAGATATTAATATGAGATATCTTAATTCCTTAAAACAATAAAATGGTATGTGATGTGTTTTTGCATTATGCCATTTTAAATAAGAATAGATTCAAATGGTTCAAATTAATGTTAAGACAGTGATCCCATAACAATATAGTTTACTAAGTGTAAACTAAGGATACCGTACTGTAGCACATTAATATACAACAAAACAGAGAGATTTACCTCCAAGTTTGAAAGAACTTCTACCCATCAATAGATAGTATATGGATTCCAAATCAGACACAAATGTAGAAGTTAATTTTTTTCATTTATTTTCTTAGCGTAAACATGTTAAATCTGAAATATGTCGATTGTTCATTGCAGATCATTGTTTTCTACCCAGAACAGACATATGATATCTAACTGAAAATAGTCGAACTATGTTTGTATCTGTCATTCATACAATATTACAAATCTTTATATTGTTGACTGGTTTAATGTTTCACATGTGTGTTGCTAGTCAGACACAATACATCTTGTACGTTTTCTGCATGACTGTATATGTGGCACACCGTCTCGGAAAGGAGATGATTAAACGTTGTGTACGAGGAGTGTAGCACCAGATCAGTCGGCGCATTCGAGCAGACTGAGCAGGTTCTATGCTAATCGACAAAGAAAACACCGTTAGACGAAAACGTATGGTTTTCTTTCTTGGTGGGAAGCCACGTATACATGCAGTACATACTGGGTGATTTGGTGACCCTTGATTTTTTCACAAGTTATTCCTGATGCAACTCTCATATTCTGTTATTATCTGTCTCTTTGTGTTCGTTTGTGCTGGATCTTTGAAGTATATGTCTGTGTAGTAATGTGATTGATCAAATGAAAACTGTAAACCTAATATAATACTATGGACATCAAAATAGGAAGTTTTCATGTTATGGGTATGGGGTCAAAAATCAAGCGACTGCAACTTTTCCAATGGATAAAAGAAAATGAGTATGGTATATGTTTTATACAAGAGGCACACTTTACTATAAGTGACAAAGCACAATGGGAAATTGAATGGGGTGGAGACGCTTATTTTAGCGGTGAATTCAGTAATAAGGAAGGAATATGCATTCTAATTAGACCAGGTTTAGTTTATGAAACTATACATCATTAAAACATTATAACCGGTATAATTCAATTTTTTAAAATAACTCTATCTGGTTAGGAATACACATTAATTAATATTTATGGGCCTAATGAAAACAGACTTCAATTTTATCAAAATCTCGAGACATATATAGAATCTGTGGAACTTGATACTCTAATAATAGGCGGAGACTTCAATATCATTTTAGATCCTGACCTAGATAAGTAAAATGGTAGAAATGAGCATAATAAAAAAACAAGAGAAAAAATAGTGTCAATCATGAACAAATATAATTTACATGATATCTGGAGAATCCTTAATCCTAATATAAAAAAATTCACATGGCATTCAAATACAAAACCTCCAATATTCTGCCGTTTAGACTACTTTTTAATATCTGAGAATATAATGAACCGAATAACGAAAAGAAAAATCACTACAGGTATCAAATCAGACCATTCGATAGTAAATGTATGTCAACAAACACATTGCTACTTTAAATTAAATAACAGTCTACTTTTCAAACCGGATTACCAACAAATAATTAGACGTAGTATAACTACTATTGCCGATATTAATCAAGATGCAAATCCAAATACATTATGGGAAATAATAAAAGGAACGATACGAAATGAAACAATAAAATATGCGTCAAAGAAAAGAAAAATGATTTAAAGTTGGAAAAAAAGTTAATAGAAGAAATAGATCAATTAGAAACGGAATACGCTAGAAATATATCTGATGCTACGTTAACAAAATTAAATTCTAAAAGAGAAAAGCTAGAAGACATTCATACAAAGAAAGTGAAAGGGTGTATGCTACGATCAAAAGTGGAATATATGGAGGGTAACGAAAAGAATACTAAAAATTTTGCTAATTTAGAAAAGAAAAGATCAGAAAATAAAACTATAGTTCGTTTAAATGTAGATGGAAAAACTGAAGAAATATTACATGAGCAAAATGAATATTATAAAAAGCTGTGTACAAACAAAGATGTTGAAAATAGTAATTACAATTTCTTCACAAACAATAACGATCAGAATATATTATCTAAAGAAAATAAACAGTTATGCGAAGGTAACATTTCTGAATATGAATGTAGCATTGCCTTAAAAGAAATGAAAAATAATAAAAGCCCGGGCTCAGACGGTTTGACGATAGAATTTTTCAAATTATTTTGGAATGATATAAAACGACACTATACAGATTATTTTAACTATTCATTAGCAAACGGGTCACTAAGCGAATTGCAAAAACAAGGAATAATAACATTAATACCTAAGAAAGACAGTGACTTATCAATATTAACAAATTGGAGACCCATATCATTACTTAACGTTGATTACAAAATATCATCAAAGGCCATTGCAAATCGAATTAAAAAAGCCCTACCGACAATAATAGATTATTCACAAACTGGGTTTATTAAGGGAAGATATAGAGGAGTGAACATTAGAACTATTTATGAAACAATAGAACAACTTAACAAAACTGATACATCAGGTCTATTCTTCTTCGCAGACTTCGAAAAGGCATTTTATACTGTTGAACATACATACCTTTTAAAAGTAATGGAATATTTCAATTTTGGCACCGATCTACTGAATTGGATAAAACTGTTTTACTCTGATGCAAAAAGTTGTCTAACAAATAATGGGTACTTATCAGATTTCTTTTCAATACATAGAGGTGTACGCCAGGGTTGTCCGTTATCCCCGTATCTCTTTATTATGACCATTGAAATATTATCAAAATCTATCATCAACGATGCAGATATAACTGGAGTCAAAATCGGTGATATAGAGCTAAAAAATACAATGTTTGCTGATGATGCAACTTTTATGACAAACGGTACGCAAACATACTTTGAAAAGTTAATATACATAATGGATGAGTTCAGTAAGATTTCCGGTCTCAAACTTAACATAACAACATCTACAGTAATGAGAGTAGGTGCTTTAAAACATACAGATATCATATTCTGCCCCAACAAAATTTTTACTTGGACCTCACACGGTGAAAAAACCTTAGGCATCACATTCCTGAATGATAGTAGTGCTACTCATGAACATAACGTTTTACCAAAAATATTAGAATTTGAACAGTGTCTTGACATATGGAAACGCAGAAAGTTAAGCTTACTTGGACAAATTACGGTTATAAAGACGTTTGCCGTCCCAATATTGGTATATCCATTGACAGTTTTACATGATCCACCAGAAAATATGATAAAACGAATTAGAACTAAGTTATTTCAATTTTTATGGGACAACAAGCCTGATAAAGTTAAACGAACTACAATAATTCAATCTTATGAAAAAGGTGGACTATTATGCTAGACATAGATAGTTTTATAACTTCTATAAGAGCTTCATGGGTGAAAAGAATATGCGATTCAACCAACATAGGGAAATGGAAAGCAATTTATGAAAAAATACTTGAAAGATATGGTGGGATTTTTATCTTTGAATGCAACTTGAAACCAGAAGACACAAAATACATAGGTGAACACAACACGTTTTTAATTATTTTTTTGAAATCTTGGGCAAGTATAAACTATTCCCCTCAAACAGTTACAGTATCTAAAGAAATTATTTGGAATAACTCTAATATAAAACATCAGAACAAACCTATATTTCATAGGAACTGGTATGATAAGGGTATTAAGTACATTGAACATTTCTACGATTATAGAATAAACACTTTTTGAAGATTCGCTGATCTTGCAGAAATGTTCAATATAAGAAACGATGATTTCATGAAATATCAAAGTATATTAAATAGTATAAGTCCACTGTGGAAGGATATAGTCAAAACAGAACACATCAACGCGATACAACATTCAGAAACACTTAAGTCAAAATTACAGAAAAGCAAATACGTTAATAAAATACTACAGTTGTTTCTGTCAAAATGTTTCGGGTTTATACGTGTTCAAAGTGTTGTGCGTTGCGTATCCGTGGAGTTTCCGTTAGTTGCGTTTCAAGCAGTGTGTCGTCTACGTGTAATACGTTTTCGGCCATGCGTTGCGTTTCCCCACTTTTGCGCATGCGCGAAAGTCGAACAAACCGTGTTCAACGCATTGAGTTTCAAAAGCGTGTAATCCGTGTACAACGGTTGTAAACGTATACAACGGTTGTAAACGCATTGAGTTTCAAAAGCGTGTAATCCGTGTACAACGGTTGTAAACGTATACAACGGTTATAAACGTATACAACGCTAAGGTAAACCGTTTAAACGATTGAACGCTTTCTTTGACGAACGGTTACACGCTTCTACATGTACACAGCACCGTGCAGATGAAACCGTGTTATATGTATAACACGTTTCCACGGGTTTTAACGCATTACACGTTTTGGTATGCCAACCGTGTATCGCGTAGAATGCGCATGCTCAGATCGTTCTTCGTGTGTGTATATATACTTCTAGACTCTCTGCAGGGCTTCAACAAAATTCAGTTTTCCGGTTCTGGACCGATTTTTGAACTCTCAGACCGATTGAGATTTGAAAACTAGTCTTAAAAATCGGTCCGAGGAAAATTGCCAGTTGGCTGCTATTTCGCTATAAACCTTGTAAATTTACCGGTTTTGACCACCAAGTAATTTATGACACATATCCGCGGGCCATATCAGTGCTAAACCAGTGTGCAGCTCGCCGTGTATTCAGTTTCTCCAAATATCGATTAATCTTAACACACGCGTGGGACAGGTGTATAGCGGATTAGTGACTGAAATAGACTGGCTTCAGCGTAACGATACGAGAGTTCATAGACTCGCCATTTCTGATGATGTTAAAATAAAATAAACTGAAACGGACTATCATCCCGGGCTATTCCATATTAAGTTAGGAACTGTTACATTACGCTGTATTAGGTGTCATTTTTGTGTATATAAAATGTGCATAGGAATGCCGCAGATCCTGATGAGCCGGCTCACGTGATCTACAATTCGCAAACATTTTGATAAACGACAAGGTACATCTGTCGGGTTTAAAGCGTGACTCATTAGGCATCAGGGATTAGGGATCAATTGAAGTGCTAAATCACACCGCTGATGTACTTTGAACTCGATCTGAGGGTATGTATTCGAGATATTTTAAAAGGGACGAAACAAGGACGCCTCGAAGCGATCGGGGCCGAACAGGTATTTGCGTTAAAACGTGTAACCGTTGTACACGTTTCAACGCTTTCATATAGCTACACGCTTCCAGGTAAAGCGTTGTACACGTTTTAACTCTTTCACCTCGCTACATATGTATACGCCAAAGCGTGTTATACGCCTTAAAGCTAAACGTATTACACGCTCTAAAACTAAACGGTTTGACAATGTGTATTACACGTGTACGAACCGTATTATACGTTTAAACAACGTATACAACGCTTTTAAACTAAACGGTTTGACAATGTGTATTACACGTGTACGAACCGTATTATACGTTTAAACAACGTATACAACGCTTTTAAACTAAACGGTTTGACAATGTGTATTAGACGTGTACGAACCGTAGTATACGTTTAAACAACGTATACAACGCTACAGCAAACCGTTGCGTTCGCGTTGCGTTCGTGTTGAATTTGCAAGTGTTGTCTACGGTGGAAAAAAAAACGCAGACTGCACTGTATACACGATGCAAACAAACAACAAAATAATGAAAGATATAAAAGCTGAGCTAAAATGGATACATGAATTTCCGGATACTAACCCTAATTGGAAACCAATTTACACGTTACGTTTCAACTCTACTATAGATTCAGTATTTCGTAATTTCCAATACAAATATTTAATGAGAATTATTGGAACAAACAAATTACTTTATCGCTGTATCTTAATTAATAGCAGTTTGTGCGATTTTTGTTCTATGTATGTTGAAAGTATAAAATATTTGTTTTGTGAATGTCCCCATGGACAATATTTGTGGTCACAGCTTCGGATATATTTAATTGAAAAAGATATAACATATGTCGTAAATTTCCAAAGTATTTCTATAGGAATAAATGACAAAGCACAAAAAGCACACCAATTTAATTGTATAATCATATTGGCCAAACATTTCATTGTTAAATGTAAATATGAAAATAATGATATAGCTTTCGGTCCATTTCTAAATTATTTAAGACATATGATATACATAGAGGAGATTATAGCAACAACAAAAGACAAACGGGAACAACATATTATTAAATGGGCCAGGTTTCAGACATAGTTATAATTGTAAGCACTGTAGACAGGTGTCAATCACACAAACTACACAAACGTAACGAATATCAATCTAGTCTAGCACATATGAACACATAAGAACATAGTCCACTTTTCACTTTGTTGCTATCCTTCTATATTACTCCAACAACTTTCCTATTTCTATCTTTTCTCCCTCACTATTTTTCTGCTAAAAACCTTACTTTCGAATACATTGAGTACATGTGTAACTGTATGCGATCACGTAAGCCATACATTGTTAGTCAATATTGTATGTATAAATGTACATGTTGTATTTAAAAGTGAAATAAAAATATTTAAATATAGAATAAAAACAATATAGTTTACACAGCCGTACATTCGTGACGTAATATGACACCTATGAATTGTTTGCCCTTGTGTCCAGCGTAGATCCTGATCAGCGTGCACCCCGCGCAGTCTCACTATGAACATAGGAAGGACAAATTCAGTTCAGACATATAAGTTTTCACGGACGTCAGAAAATGTTATTAAGTGTCTGGTTGGCAAACAGTGAAGTTCGTAATAAGACTGATTTCTGTAAGCCCTGTTAGGTCAGATTTCAACCAATTGATTGTGAGTCCATCATTTACAATATGACTGACCAGCTGACCATTTTGAATTGCTGTAAGGATATCATACCGGGTATAATTACGTCTCTGGGTTATTGAATGCTCCACTGCTTAGAGCTGGATGTTGCTTAGACCGTTGTCGGCAATACATGTGCATATCGTTCGTTAGAAGTATGCACCCTGATCAACAACGATTTCCAGCTTTGATAAAGTTATGAGAATAAATCCATTCACACACAAGCCACAGGTGGAATACTCGGACCTAGTACTCGATACTTGGCTCATACGGAAAACGTTACCCCACCCACCCATTTCCATACACTATACATCATTTTACAGCATTTTAAAGGCTGTAATGTATAATGTATGGAAATGGGTAAAAGACGGTACTTCCCGGAAAAGAACCTTATGACAATTGCAACTAATGATCGGAATTCCCGACCACTCTGCAATATTATCATATGCCGCAGTAAAATCACTATACTTCACTGACTGAATGGCTATCAGTGTATATGTATATTATGATCGGACTGCGTCAATGAAACGGTTAATATGTTGAATTATGAAGTTCACAAACCTGAAATTAATCTATTTAAAAACAGCTTTTCATAGTATTCCAATCGACATAAGACGTTCCACGTCGTTAAATACATTTTCCCGTAATTGTCTTAACTGGATGAAGGGTCGATAGCGGCTGAAGTAGCGGTATTATCTATTAATATAAACTTGTTAATTGTGCCCCACGCTAGCGTCACTAATCACGAAATTACGATGTATGATATATAGTTTACAATGACCGCGTGTTTGATTTGCCATGAAAATATTGGTCTTGTGCAGCTAAGCGACCGTGTAACCCTATATCAGACGGACGAGAACCATTTCAGCGTCTTATAGCAAACACTGACATTATCACTGAGAAATAAACGTATTAGACCCAGATCAAGCTGCTGCACCGATGCGCAGTCTGATATGGAACTGTTGGGAAACAGGTACATTTGTCGTCAAGGCTCATCATTATTGTTTCTTCATGTTAAATTCACGTATGCATACACCATGTAATCATTGCAACATGTATTGTATATTTATGTATGTATATGCACTTCTTAGCAGGGCCTCGGGGAAGATTGGTTCAGATCAACCGATTCACCCTCCTTAAAAAAGAATAAATATCTATCTATCAATCTAACCTGATCCAGAGCTACACTGGTTGCAAATGTTGTCTGCTACCTTCTTCCATAAACGGACTGATAATCGACAGGAACACAGCAATGATAAAATGAGGTCTACCGTGACAATGATATATCAGCAACAGCATAGCCAAGTATACTGTATGCGCATGTGTTGTATACGCATACTTGCATTGTGACATACACGTGTGTTATTGTATTTGTGGATCCGATGAATGTGATGCACATATGATCTGTTTTATCATGTTTTTTGGTTAAGTGAATGCACCGATTTTAATACTTTTAGTCCTGGAGTAATGCACATGAGAATCGCCTCCATGTGGTACATGTGGTACCATTGTAATTCAATTTCCTAGTGATATTATAATTATCCGCTAGGTATGATTGTCGGTGCAGTGTGACGGTGACATGACGATCCGTTGATTACTTGTATGAACGTTTTGGGACCATATCACGGTAGGTTCTCGTCATATTTTGTATTAGCTGCACAGGATGCACTATATGGCTACACCACGGTCAACGGTAAACAATTGCGTTATTGTATTTACTTTTCGCGCACTAAAGTATAGGGAAAACATGCAGGGCGTTGACGTTCATAATTCGCTATTATATTGTTATTGAGAAACAATTCTACAATATAACACAAAGCTATTACCATAACCTTACACAAACTGTGTATTAGCAATATTGGTAGGTCACTCTCAACGAAGTAGAAATGAAACAAACGCACATTTGGAAGGACTCCTCCGTCATAACGCTTATGTAATTCAGTGTAATTAAATTAAATTAGAGTTATGAACATGTACTCATAATTAATAGTGTATGTTTGCAAATAGAGTTTAGTACATACATGTACGTTTATTTATCCTAGAATGATTGTTGGTTCAATCTGTCATTTCACCCGATCAACAGTTAGGTGGACTACTGTCCTTTGCATTTCATTATCCGCATGATGTTGTATTTATCCGTGAAATGAAGAGTCCCGAATATTGTGAACTGCAATATTTCACTAGGGGTTTGTTGGATCCATGTATTGTGCAATAATGTGTAAACGTTATGTAAATAGAAATATACTGTATGTTTCAGAAATAATCAGTTAATATAACAATTTTACAACCGCAATTCGTGTCTCGTGGTGATATTTTTCACTACTTGTGTGACGCCAGCATCCCCTCACATATGCGATAGCCGGGACAATGTTACCCCATTACATGTGCCTACATACACGTGTCTTATAGTGAAACAGACTAAGCTTATAATTATCTCTTAAAAGGCCAAAACCGGATGTCGCCTGCTTTTATATTTTTCAGACATGTTTTAACAATGCACATGTTGGACAGCACATGATAATTGTCTACATTGGAGACAATTATCAGGTGCTTACAAAACAGGTTTTCATTACGTTCAAGAAAATCGAATTCCACAGGTTGGCGGATTTATTTTCTAAACTCCGGCGAACTTGTGACGGACGGACACACGGACACACAGTCCAAACACGGTATGCCACCGGCACTACCGAGATCGGTGTAATAATAAAATTAAAAGGCAGACGACAAAGAGGAATTCAGCATTGTAAGGGTTAGTCATGCATCCAGACATGAATAACCGCGTAACATTTAATCCCGCCCCCATCGTTTTTACCGCGAATATTATGGAACATCTGATTGGCTGACTGAACGTATGGACCCATTAATTAGATAACCGACCCTGACTGGTAGTATCATTTCGGCGGTATATCTCGCTCTCAGTTTTGACTGCGGAACACTGGATTTTAAATAGGCATGTATACATTATTTAATTTGGCGCAGGGCCAACCCTACATACAAGTATTATGATAATCGTATCTACATGCATACATCCTGTAAGGTGGACGTCACTTGCGCGTGATTAATTATGGGTTCTATATTTAAGGGGAAATTTCTTCGTTATTTGGGACTTTCTTTCTAGTTTTCACTGTTTCCGATCATGACTTCTGACGTAATGTTTGTCATACATGTATATAGTATGGTCACCTTTTAACTCGTTTGTTTATATTTTAGAGGATATGACACTACAGGAATACGTTAATCTATTTGATGGAACGAACGTTTTTTCTGATTCCGGATGCGTAAGGAAGACAAATGATAGTTGGTGACGACACGTGTGCATACATGTGAATTAGAACACAATTTCTGACTGTTTAAGGTCGATTTCACTGAACTGTTTTGCATGTATGTTTAGACAGTCTGCTTTATTGTGCATTTCCCACATGAAAATATAAGGTTTAGTGCGTATTCATTGTTTGCGTATAGCCACTGTATATGTGGATGAGACTGAAAACGGGTATGCCACCAGTGTAGTGTGCACATCCGTGTAGTCTGATCAGGGTCTACACCGTTCGCTATTCCATGAATGAAACGACCGTCATGTTTCTAAAGCAACATATATTGTATATCGTTATTAGCCAAACTAGGTGTTATATTTGATCAGGAACTACACATAAATCGCATAAACCCAATGTTGCCTGTGACAGTCACATTTATGTTCCTATTCATGCTTACAATAGCTGTTTCAATCACTAACCAACTAACTAATATTTGACAATAATGATTAATACACGTGCGGCATATGGTATAATTCAGAGAGTCCGTTAACTTGACATATTTTTGGAAGATAAACATTGCGACAATTAACCGTCAATAGGAACAATTAGTAAACCTAACTGCATTGTATGACCAAGTTAATATTGACAAATGCTTGTTTCAGAACGATAATATTATGAACCTTTTCATATTGACCTCATTACATGTATGTGCTTTTTGCTTTCATAGTGACTTTTATGAATATTTTCATAGCTACTAATGATTGTCAGAGAACGGAAATCTTATGAAAATTTTCATAGCGACTAATGTTTGTCTGAGAACGGGAATGTTAGGAAAATTTTCATAGCGGCTACAATATGTGGGAGCGATGGTACGTTTTATGAAAATTTTCATAGCGACTAAAATTTGTCTGGAAGCAGTCATTTTCATAGCGACTTCAATATGTGAGTGATAGAACGGTTTATGAAAATGTTCATAGTGAGAGGTATATTACATTTATCACTCTTTTCATAGTGAGAGTGATATTACGAGTCTGAATATTTCATAACCCTCCATATGCATATGGGGTCGCTATTTTGAGCAACTGGATTTGCTCAAACACAACTGGAGCCTGTTTTTAGCGCTATATATAGAACTGATTGTATGCCTTGTTGTCATATGAAGAAGGCTTATAACTTTGGACGGGACACGACCGCGTATCATAACAAATTTCGCGAGTTTATTATCGCTAATGTGAATATTTTGGCAGAAAGTGCACATAGTCATTTGAGAATTATTGTTATCTTGCTAAACTATCATAGTTCGAACATAATTATGCAAATAATATCGAATTACAAATGCTTTTCCTAGGTCGGACACAACCTCGTATCATAACAAATGAAATAATGTGTTTACGGCTACAACGTCAGTGGCAAGTTCATATGATCATTTGAGAAGTATCGTTATCCTGCAGAAATACATAGAATTCATAGAAAATTACAATTTTAAGCATGCTATTCTTGTTATGATACGAGGTCGTGTCCGACCAAAGTTAGAAGCATTGTTCATGTATATAGAGCTATACCAATGCAAGCCGGAAACACGCCGAATGTCTGGGCTACACTGGTCGTTCAGGAAAAAAACCCACAGTTCCTCGCGCCTCGTACCATATGTAGCTGTGACTGAAGAAATGGAGCTTGTGGGTTCTGCGAAAAGTGTAGATCCAGATCAGCCTGTGCATCCGCCCAGTCTGACCAGGATCTGCACTGTTCGCCATTCCATCAACGAAACACTGTCCTTCTTCTAAAATACACTATATATCAGGCTACAGCAGTATGCTATTGATTATGAGCTAAACTGGTCACAAATCCCATAAGCCCATTTCTCCAGTCACAGCCACATACAATAATTAGTAGGTATGGAGTTATGATAACCTACTTTATCGCATATCATGCATGCCCGTGTTGGCAGTGACATATAGACGTTTAACGTGGCTTTCAGTCTGTTCCTGTGTGTCAATATACGTCTTATTGATCTATGCTGCCTATGGAGAGAGGCAACATTAAATACACGATACTTCCTCCCTCGAATGTATTGTGGTGAAAGGATCTCTTTTATCTGATATTGATTTAGAAAATCAGTCATAAGTTCTGCAAATAGCGCAGAAACATGAGCTCGGAATTTTGTTTTCAACTTCAATCGTAGTTTACGGCCCAATGAAGCAGGGTAAATGCAGGATCGAACACGTTGGCCCGGCCTTAAATGAACTTAGCTGTTGATAGGCCGTTGAACACCATTTAATAAATTAATCAATCAATCAATGTAGTTTACGGCAAATATTTTGCAGTATTTCAATCATAGCTATTTTTTTTAATGATCTAGTTAGCTTTATTTTTACAAAATCCCTAAAATACACACTTTTGTCATAGTTTTTTTAATTACATGTACATGGAGTACACATTTTTAAAAATATTAAAGTATCAGTTAAATGTCAATAATAGTATTTTGCGTGGATGAGAGGCTATGATAACAAGACTGTGATACTTTGTACTTCATATACAATGTATATGCATGCCTAGCTGTATTATACTTATTAAGCGGTGGGTGGGGAATTGTCATTTTCTATTTCCAATTTCGGTCGTCTTAAATCGGACCATTCCTACACTTACCGTTATTAAAATTGATTTCCATGATAGAGTTCTCATATCTAATAATATCCACATAGTTAATAATCACTGTCATTATCTCACTTCGGTGCAATTTAGAAGTAATTGTGCTGAAATACGCGTGTAAATTTGTTTTCGATGTGCAGCCTCGTTCTGAAAACGGAAGTCCGAAGATGCTCGCGTGAATCTCCGCGACCCTTGACCTCTGTGCGGAATTCCGCAAAACAATGCAGAATTTCTCGCAGAGTTTATTTCTTCCGATCTTTTCTCATATTTCCAAACTAAGATATTTGCGACCGATGTGAGAAAATGATGCATTATAGATTAATCTTTCAGTACATAGGAACTTTTAGCGTACTTTCATTCACATTGGTGAAGATTCACTTTCTTTCTGGGTCATATTCTGCACCGGTATAGCAGAATTCTGTCATCCTGGCAGAGTTCTGCAAGCGGTCAGCGTTCTTTTGCCCGTCGGCAGAATATGGCAGAGAGTTATAGCAGAAATCGGGGAGATCGCCTTTGGCATTTATAGAGACAAGACGTGTTTTTGTTAGTCTTAGGTAAATTTGGTTTTGAGTCTATTATAATTCATTTTTACCCAAATTAATTAATATTTAGGAAGGTTAATGCAGCATTGAGAGTTTATAGTGAATTTTTGTGATTTTGATGTAGAGAAAAAGTGACTTTGAACACAGAAACTAGGAAACGGTTAACTAATGTTAAATGAAGCTAGTTGACAATAATTAAAGTTTATAGTTGATGACAAGGTTTTGTTTATTTTAACGGCCATATTAACAATGTAAAAACAATACCTTCTTTTAAATAATATTAAATTTTATCAAACATTAAGAATGAGCCTTCTTTTTATTTCGTGAAATTTGGTCAAACATTGTGCGCCGGATACACACACGCCTGGATCCGCACCTGCAATAACGCAGTACGACATAATTAGTTTTTCACCTTTTGTTTTCCATTATTTGCATATTTTATGCTTTGAAATTTTCCTTTGATAAAAGTATTACCTTTCTTCTCAATGTTCTAACAACGGTTCCTTAATTACGAAAAATGAGTTCTCAATGGGAACTTAACATGGGGGGAAAAGAGGTGGAGAACCTGGAGGAGGATCGAAAAGCGAAAAATTTGGAAATTTATTCTGAAATCTAGCTAGATAGCTTGGAAATGATCTAACTAAGAAAACAAAATTTACATTTTGAAAATCGGTCCTGTATTTCTGAAATTATAAAAAAATCCTCATGTTAATTCCCCATAGACATCTTCACTCTCCGAAAATGTCTATGGGGATTTAACATGTGGAATTGTTTGGCTATAATTTAATATTATCGAAAAATATATTGTTTTTGCATTGTTTACATAGCCGTAACATTTGGGTAGGTTTCGTGAAACAGACAGTATATCGTGTTCGTCCGTGTGTCCGATCGATACGCCACTTGATAAAACTCGTTGATGATCTCCACGTACATGCGGACCACCCGTGCTCAAACTATGACAAATATTCTGGCAGACATGCGTAACTGTCTACGGACTCTACAACTATAGAATGTAAAAATAGCAGCCCACCTTTTATACCATGCCCGTGTTGTACATATGGCACGTACAGTGGGAAAATGAGGCCCGCGGATATACAATATAACACGCCCAGTCTAATCGGGAACTCCGATATTCTTCACTGTATCGCGGAAGTACCTGTAAAAGGACGGGAACAGTTTAATAAAAGCCCGCTATACAGATATACACGAGTTCGGCAGGTTTTACTCCGATAGCAACGGTTCCAGCGTCTTACACGTTGTTATTCCGAAGACAACGGCCCGTTTTTGGAAATTTAATAGTCACAACTCGATGGTCTAGTAACATAAGGTCTAGTAACATAAGGCTAAAGCATAGCACTTACAACCTAATGTTACCAGACCATCGAAATGTTACCACTGGGAAACAGGTTTACAATGTACATGATGTAGAGTCGGTCAGTTTGTAGCCACTCGTCATGGTATATAGAATCCCAATATATACACTGACTCAAGCAGTCTGGTATGGACACACACGTGGTGTTAACCATTCCCCCACTAAATGTATAACATTATGATGCAGGGTCTACACCGGCCGCAAGTTGAGTACGCTACTGTTCGTACTGGCGGGTACACAAGCTTGACGAATTCTCTGTATACATACACAGTTATACAGTGTTATGACAAATACGGACTTATTGCTTCTGTCACCAGTACAGTGGGGTCAGCGTGTAAGTGCTCACACGAACGAACACGACAGGTGTTCGTTCGTGTGTGCACTTACACGCAGACCCCACTGTAGGTCCAATGACAATGTCCAGATAGTCAAATCCACAGATGCTCGGCCAGAACATAAACTACAGTTTTTTCAGTGACAATTTTGCGAAAACTAGCGCGAATGTTGATCAACGTTTACATTGGTAGCAAATCACTAAAAGGTAGTTTTGTCAAATCGGTACCCAATAAAGGCTTCGTAGGTAAAACATTACTATGTGACACCCAAAGAGGAAGTTGCATTATAAATTCATGAAAGTGTTTGAATGGAAATAAAAGCGGGACTTTTATGTAATTAAAGTAAAAAAGCGAATGGATTAAATGTCCATAATTTGTATTCATAATGATATAGGTATTGATATGCGCCAGTCATGTCTGTAGTTATATACCGCTGTGCAGGTGTGTAGGACGTTGCGGTTTATCATATAACAAATGTGCATGCTTGTGAAACAGGAGGACAATTACCGACAGTGATATATTAAACTCACGTAGGTATACACATAGATAATTCCAGGCTACTGTCTGTTCCACGTTTTGCTGCCGACGAATTTTTGGCTATTACACACATTACATTTCAGAAATATGAAAAAAAACAAAGAGTTAGATTTTGAAAATCGGTCCACAATTAACATAAATTAATAAAAATAATTTCGCAATAATATCAATATTTAATGGAATTTCGTCAAATATTTCTTTTTGGTGAGGGTGACTTTTTATTATTGATGAAAATCTACTTACCTTTATATATTTCTGAGATTTAATGTCTTTGATAGCCAACTGTTCGTCGTCAACACAACCTGAAACA
>CM055278.1:20255553-20281309 GCA_029237695.1 Conchocele bisecta | reverse complement strand
AAGAAAAGCGATGGCAAAATTTAGATGTTCTAATCACATACTTAACATACAAGTCGGAAGACATTCTGGAATACAGAGTGAACTTCGAGTTTGTCAATATTGCCTGACACATCTAGAAGTTCTGGAAGATGAAACGATCTACACACTTTCCGTTTACATTTACCATGTGCTAAACAGGCGCAACGCAGTGTAATTCTATTAGGTAATCACTATTATTTGTTCGATTCTACATGTTATGGGCCGGAGGCCTACATCAACAGAATAAAATATATTGTATTGTTCATAGCCAATACACTGATTACTGAATAACATACTTTGTCAACTCACAATTACATTGCAGGATCACACACAATCATTTTAGTAGACATTACTGCCACTGGTCTACATACAATATTAATGTGAGTCCACATCCTCCTCCAGCATATCAGGTAATATACCGTTAATATATTTGTTGACAATGCTTCATTCAATTGGTAATAAATTAAAGGAATCATCATAGAGTGACATAATGACAGAATGTATGCTATTTTCTCATTTGAAACCAGACATTTAAAACTGTATTTGGTAGTGGCAGGGTTCCATTTCAACACTTTTAATACATCTATTGTTTTTAACCATCGTCATAGCTATAGTTTTAATGAATTTGTTTCTCAGTTGTCTTCTGAAACGTTAGCGCATTATGCTTCACCCAGTTAAACTTATTACAATGTATGTCTAACTTAAAATTACCAGACTTTGTCGTGTTGAACGGCATAAACAGCTTACCGCATTCTACATATGTATCATAGGCGTCGCCAGGATTTTCGAAAGGGGTTGCGATATCCACCACGATGCTATTGTGTTGTTGTTGTTGTTATTATCGGCTATGACATTCCCGCACCGACATTTTGCAGCACCACAATGACAATAAAAGTAGCCTACAAACTTTCGAGTGGTATGGGGGGGGGGGGGGGTAGCATATTGTGATAGGATATGCCTGCAGTGTGTTGTTTACCGAGCATAATTATTCACTTGCTCATGAGATAACGATGAAAAAATATATATTAAAAAAATTACAAAATGAAAAGGATTTGCGTTCGCACGCCCCGCAACCCCCCTTGCGACGCCTATGTGTATATGTGTTTCTCTCCTCCTTGCCATATATTACAGAATTCATGTGCTCGGCAAACAAGTTGAAGTGCTTCATTTCGCATGTTCTATTACAGAATGCAATGAATCACACTCCATGTGTGTGTGACTACTGTCTGTTCCACGTTTTTCTGCCGACAAAATTTTGGCTATTAAACACATGAAATCTAAAAGATATTTAAAAGTAAGTACTTTTTCATAAATAAAAAAAAAGTCACCCTCCCGAAAAAAATCAGCTTGATTAAATTCCATCAAATATTGATTTTATGGCGAAAAAAAGATTTTCCTATGGGAATTTAACATGGGGAGTAAATTTCCAAATTTATTCGTTTTTTGATCCTGAAGGATCATGTGCTCGGAAGGATAACAAACTATTTGTTTTGAAAATTGACTCCGAAACCTGGCGAGATAGCTTGAAAATGATGTAATTAAGAAAACAAAGGTTAGATTTTTGAAAATCGGTCCACAAATAAAAAAACATTTAATAAAAATCTATTTTTAGCCCATGTTAAATTCCGCATAGGAAAATCGTTTTTTCGCTATAAAATCAATATTTGATGGAATTACATCAAATTTTTTTATGGAGGGTGACTTTTTTGTTATTGATGAAAAATTACTTACTTTTAAATGTTTTTTAGATTTAATGTGTAATAGCTAAAATTTCGTCGGCAGCAAAACATGGAACAGACAGTAGACTCAGGGAACTGTCGTGCTATTGTATCAATATGTGTTGAAGTCTTCACGACATGTAGCAAACCAGCTGCGACATGCAGAATCATGCGGAGCCCCGCAGGGGACGCAGCATTCTTTTTTTTAATAATTCGTACCCACGAAATAACAATTCGTTCCCACAATTTAGCAATTCGTTTCCTCAATTTAACAATTCGTTCCCACTAATTAACGATTCGTTTCCACGAATTCCCACTTCGTTGCGTCAATTTAACAATTCGTTCCTACGAAATAACAATTTGTTCCCACGGCAACGAAATGTTAATTCGTGGGAACGAATTGTTATGCTGTGGAAACTAATTGTTAATTCGAGGGAACGAATTGTTAAATTGAGGGAACGAATTGTTAAATTGACGGAACGAATTGTCATAATAATTGTTATTTCGAGGGAACGAATTGTTATATCGTGGGAACGAATTGTGAATTCGAGGGAACGAATTGTTAAATTGAGGGAACGAATTGTTATTTCGTGGGAACGAATTAAAAAAATCCATGTCCCCTGCGAAATAACAATTTGTTCCCACGGCAACGAAATGTTAATTCGTGGGAACGAATTGTTATACTGTGGAAACTAATTGTTAATTCGAGGGAACGAATTGTTAGATTGACGGAACGAATTGTCATAAGAATTGTTATTTCGAGGGAACGAATTGTTATATCGTGGGAACGAATTGTTAATTCGAGGGAACGAATTGTTAAATTGAGGGAACGAATTGTTATTTCGTGGGAACTAATTAAAAAAATCCATGTCCCCTGCGGCCCTCCGTAGAATCAAGAGAACAGAATGACATGTTTCATGGCTGGAGCAAATATTACAAACGCGCAATTAGACAAGATCCATTTGCTGGCTTCATTCCAAATGAAACATATGTCATTATATATTGCGAGTTCTTTCCTTCGATTGTAAATTACTTTGTTATATGTCCGTTTCAGCCAGTGTCAACATATTTGTATTTTACATTATAGGCAATGCTGGTGTACTAGTGTAACCCAAAACGCCTAATTATCAATTACTCCCGATCCATTAACGTGGCCTAACATTTATCGATTACATGTACTTACTTCCAGCTAAAGCAAAGTGGCCCAACAGTCTTGCGATCCTTTCTTTTCAACTGTGTTCACAATTTTAATTTTTTCAAAATGAATAAATTTTCAATACAGAATCAATTACAGAATCAATTTAAAACTGAGGATTGTGAAGTATCACAGTACATCTTATACATTTGTGTTCAATACCGTAAATCCTCAGTAATTCATCATTGTACTCAGCACCACCGCCGGGGACAAAAAGCAATGATCCCCCACACACACCAGCCATCTACATTTGGCGTCCAAAAAGTTCCGGTCTATATCCCACAATGGGAACAATCTGTATCACCACCACCACCAGTTTTGTCTATGACTACACTACACCCCCGACCCCCACTGTAACGCAGGATGACTTGCATGACTTCAGCTACAGGCAGAGTACTAGTCATGCCGGTGGCCGACTGATCAAGTGCTAAACTAGGACTGGTGTGATGGCCGACTGATCATGTTCTAAACTAGTCATGGTACGATGGCAGACTGATCAAGTGCTATACTAGTCCTGGTGCGATGGCCGACAATTCAAGTTCTAAACTAGTCATGGTGCGATGGCCGACTGATCAAGTGCTATACCTATGTCCTGGAGCATGGCCGACTACTGATCAAGTTATAAAAACTAAGTCCTGGGTGCGAAGGCCGGACTAGAACGAGTGTTAATCTAGTCCAGGTGCGATGGTCCGACAGAACAATAATAAACTAGTCAAGGTGCATGGCTCGGCTGATCAAGGGCTTAAACTAGTTCCGGGGCGAAGGCCTACTGAACAAAAGGGCTAAACTAATTATTCTCCTGTGTGATGGCGACTGATCATGTTCTAAACTAGTCATGGTACGATGGCAGACTGATCAAGTGCTATACTAGTCCTGGTGCGATGGCCGACTTGATCAAGTTCTAACTAGTCCTGGTGCGATGGCCGACTGATCGAGTGTTATACTAGTCCTGGTGCGATGGCCGACTGATTAAGTAATAAACTAGTCATGGTGCGATGGCCGGCTGATCAAGGGCTAAACTAGTCCGGTTGCGATGGCCGACTGATCAAGGGCTAAATTATTCCTGGTGCGATGGTCGACTGATCAAGTTCTAAACTAGTCCTGGTTCGATGGTCGACTGATCAAGTGCTAAATTAATCCTGGTGAGATAGCCGACTGATCAAGTTATATATAGTAGTCCTGGTGCGATGGCCGACTGATCAAGTGCTAAACTAGTCATGGTGTGATGGCCGACTGATCAAGTGCTAAACTGGTCATGGTGTGATGGCCGACTGATCAAATGCTAAACTAGTCATGGTGTGATGGTCGACTGATCAAGTGCTATACTCGGCATGGCCGAGTGATCACGTGCTATACTGGGCATGGTGAGATGGCCAACTGATCAAGTGCTATGCTGGGCATGATGCAATGGGCGACTGATCAAGCGCTATACTAGTCCTTGTGCGTTGGCAGACTGATCAATTGCTGTACTAGTCCTGGTGCGATGGCCGTCTGATCAAGGGCTAAAATAGTCCTGGTGCGATGGCCGACTGATCAAGGGCTAAACTAGTCCTGGTGCGATAGCAGACTGATCAAGGGCTAAACTAGTCCTGGTGCGATGGCCGACTGATCAAGTCCTAAACTAGTCCTGGTGCGATGGCCGACTAATCAAGTACTAAACTAGTCATGGTGCGATGGCCGACTGATCAAGTGCTGAACTAGTCATTGTGTGATGGCCGACTGTTCAAGTGTATACTCGGCATGGCCGACTGATCACGTGCTATACTGGGCATGGTGAGATGGCCAACTGATCAAGTGCTATACTGGGCATGGTGCAATGGGCGACTGATCAAACGCTATACTAGTCATGGTGGGATGGCAGACTGATCATGTGCTCTACTAGTCCTGGTGCGATGGCAAACTGATCAAGGGCTAAACTAGTCCTGGTGCGATGGCAGACTGATCAAGGGCTAAACTTTTCCTGGTGCGATGGCCGACTGATCAAGTTCTATAATAGTCCTGGTGCGATGGCCCACTGATCCAGGGCTAAATTAGTCCCGGTGCGATGGCTGACTGATCAAAGGCTAATGGCCGACTGATCAAGTTCTATACTAGTCATGGTGAGATGGCCGACTGATCAAGTTCTATGCTAGTCCTGGTGCGATGGCCGACTGATCAAGTTCTAAACTAGTCCTGGAGCAATGGCCCACTGATCAAGTGCTAAACTAGTCCTGGTGCGATGGCAGAGTGATCAAGTGCTATGCTTGTCCTGGTGAGATGGCCGACTGATGCGATGGCCGACTGATCATGTGCTAAACTAGTCATGGTGCGATGCCCGACTGTTCAAATCGCATGCCATATTAACTAGCATGCATGTCGTGCCGGCCGAGGCATTTGATAGTACAAAACAAACTTTTATTGCAACAAAGCTTTAGCCCGTTGACGTAAAAACATGCCGCACCCGCCGAGGCTTTGATAGTATACCTAAACACTTTAACTAAAACAACACTTTAACCAAAAACTTTATCCTGAATGCACGCCAATGTGCCGACTATTTCGCTCTGTCTGCAAGCGGGCCCAACAGAAACTTTAAGGGAGATTTCAAAGTAATTTGACCTTGACATTGGGCATGTATAAATAATAATGAAAATGTGGGTGACAAATACACAGTATGTGAAGTTACGAGTGAATTTGTGAAGCGGTTTGAGAGATATGGTGTTCTTAAATGTGCATGCCCACTCAGTAGGCGCAAACTGTTGTTTATATCAGAGACATCATCTGAGACATTTTCGGGAAAAACAAACTAAACTAGTCCTGGTGCGATGGCCGATTGAGCAAGTGCTATACTAGTCCTGGTCAGATGGCCGACTGATTTTTAATTCACCATTAATACACATATTTATTGGCATTATTCTACATTTTATATCAGACGTAAATTTCCACACTGATATCAGGGGCGATAACCGTGTTTCCTGAAAATTTTACCAGACATTGCTATTTATTATCTGTATTTATTTTTTGATGTACAATGATCATACTTTATAATCTGTCGAAAACATTATTTTTTCAGGGGACACATTTAATTAGTATAAGTAATTAAAAAATATCATGCCCCATTTGCCTATGAAAATAGCCTGATACCACCGCGTGTCACTATCAGTGAAATAAACATTACTAAATGATTATATCCATATAACGGGCACTCATAATGTTTAGAACTGGTGGAATAGTGACAAATTTATACACTTATTTAATTCCTACACATGACTTTAATTTGTGTGCCTACTGAGTAGATATGTACCTTTAATTAGCATCAATAATTAAAAAATATCATGCTCTCATTTGAATATGAACATAGCTTGATACCACTGCTAGTCAGTATCACTAAAATAAATATTACTAAATTATTATATATGGATAGCGGGCACACGTAATTTTTAGAACTGGTGGAATAGTGACAAAATTTTACACATTTCATTCCTATACAGAACAGTTTGTGCCTACTGAGTGGGCATGTACCTTTAAAATCTTTAACTTTAAATCAAAAATACTTTAACCAGACGCACGAAGTGACGTACATTTCACAGGGCACAGGGGTTGCAGGAAAAGCATAAAGTGAAAATATGGATGATGATAAACACACATGTGAAGCTTCGAGTGAATTGGCGAAGCGGTTTCTGAGATATAGTGTTCTTAAAAACTTTAACCTACGGTAAATAAAAACCAGATGGCCATGGCCCGCATGTCGAGCCCACCGAGGCATTTGATGGTCTCAGAGTATATTTATTTGAAGTTTGAATTAAGGTATGTAAAAGCTTTAACGCAAATTTGTCTGACCTTGATCTTGATCTTGATCGTGGGTCGCATGCGTGGGCTATAGTATGAAAATATGGATGATAATAAAGAACTTATCTGAAGTTTGAAGCAAATCTGAGTAATTGTTGTGGAGATATAAGGTATGAAAAAACTTTAACACAAATTTCAAAGTCATTTGACCTTGACCTTGGGACACAGGGGCCGCATTAGTGGGACACACAATGAATATATGGATGATGACTAATAAGCATTTGATGTTTGAAGTCAATGTGACTTCAGATATGGTATTTAAAAACATACACCGATTTCGGACGGACTGACGCACGGACTGACGCACACGGACGCCATTGTGATCACTAAGTCTCGCTTTTCTCAAGCAGGCTCGGCATAAAAACTACGGATGGACGTCAATGCGCAGACTGTATCGCACTGTCCGCAAGCGGACGCGACAAAAATTGTCCAACGGCTAAGCAAAATGCCATTTCAGTCACTTCAAATTCATGATGCTTACTGATAACCGACATACAACATGGTTACTATTCCACTAGTTATAAACATTATGAGTTCCCATTATACAGATATAATCATTTGGTAATATTTACTTTACTGATAGTGACCCGTGGTGGTATCAGGGTATTTTCATATGCAAATGGGGCATGATATTTTATAATTATTTATACTAATTAAATGCGTTAACTGAACACAATTTCGACAGATTAGTATGATCAATGCACATCAAAAAATAAATATAGATAGTAAATAGTAATGTCCGTTAGCATTTTAAGGAAACACGGTTATCGTCCCTGATATCTATGTGGAAATATTCTTCTGATATAAAATGTATAATAATGCCAAACAATACGTGGGTAATGGTAAATTATTGTTTATCTTGCCAGAAAATGTCTCCGATGATGTCTCTGACATAAAGAACATGTTGTGCCTACTGAGTGGGCATGTACATTTAACGCTAGCTCCGCACTGTCCCGTGAGACCTATGCATGTGTTAAGTTTCATAAAAATATTGCAAAGGGTGTTCGCGTTATGCTCCGGACAAATCAGTGCGCGAAAAAAGAAAGGGAGATAACTAAACTAGAAAATGTGTTAATTGAACACGGATAGCCCACATACCGCTTTGATAGTAAACAAGGCAAAATTCCAGTGTCCAAAAGGGGGAGATAATCCAAAACACGGTGTTCGAATCAAAAATCGAAATAAACTTTCTGCATCTACTCATCATAAGGAAGCTACTTGTCAAATTTCAGTGCTGTATCTATTACAAAAGTTTTACGAGTTACAAGGAAAATTTTTCAAATTCTAAGTCAAAAAGGGGGAGATAATCCATGACTCGGGGTCGAATCAAAATAAACGTTGCAAATATACTCATCATAAGTAAGCTACATACCAAGTTTCAGGTGTGTAGCTATTAGGGTTTAAAAGTTGTACGCGCTACAAGCCAAAATTTGAAAATTCTAACTTGAAAAGGGGGAGATAATCCATGATCAATGGGTCGAATCAAACATACATGTACCAAGTTTCAGGTCTGTAGCTATTACCGTTTAAATGTTTTACGAGTTACGAGGTTGGTGACGGACGGAAGAACGGACAAGGGTAACACTAAATGCCCTAACAAGTTACCGAGTTAGCGACTGCCCGCATGACGAGCCCTTTAAGGGCTGGACTCTACATTTCGAAAATTTTAAAAATAATATAGACGGACACCCGCTCACCTGGACTTCATTGTGAGTGTGTTGGGTTATCTGCAAGCGGGCTCTACTAAAACAATAGTGGCATGCCCCAGCATATACAAGTAACTTACCTTAATTCATCAGTTACACATCAGATGCTGAATTAACTTTAATTCTCACCACACCATTTGTAGAATATTAAAGTTATGCATTATGTTCAATAGTGCTGCTTTGACATGACGTGAAATTAAAACATGCAGGACATGATCTGGAAGAATAACCACAGACCAAGCACGCATATTCAGAATAACGTCTGTCTGTCCTTATCCAGCTCCGATTTCTGTCACCTGTCCACAAAATCCAGAATCCAACATTGTCGCAAATGTAATCCTCTATGTTGGTGTACGTTAGAACAAAATGTCACTTAGTATATTATCCAATGCGGGTTGTAATCTCTCGTTTCTGTAAATAAATGCTTCCAACAATCCCTGTAGCTGCTATCGTGATAAAAAATGTTAAAGGTTCCGTCAGCGCCTCACATATTTATCTTAAAGGTACATGCCCACGCAGCAGGTTACACTGTACTACTACTTTTCATTTTCTGTCATGCCTTATATGAGCCATTTGTCTACCCACTAACGAGTTATTTTTAATTACGGCGCGTGTTAATTGGTGTTAAATCGCATTTTATATGCCGCGACCAGAAAGGGTATTTTCCGACCTCGTGCTATTTTTACCAACACTCGTCACGTGACACGGTCAATCATATCACATCTTTGACATGCGCAGTGAAGTTGAGAAGGAAAATCTCTGTTCGAGTCCAAATCTAAATCTCCACGTAACTCTTTCCATTTGGTGATCTGATCGCCAATATTAACCACTCTCTCTCTCTCTGTACTGCCTGCCTGCCTTTTTTTGGCCGACGCCGTTTCATACAATTTCCGTCCTGGACGTTCCGACATGTTGATATTCTTGTTTACATATTGTGAAGCCTACTGGCGCGCGTAGTATACTGCGCATGCGCACCGCAAGCCGTGATGTGAAAGTCGTCGTCCCCGCACATTATCAAAATAGACTGTTACCGCCGCGCGTCGCTAACAGTAAATTGATAATTAATAAGTGATTATATTTGTATAGCGGGCACTCGTAATTTTTCGAACTGGTGGAATAGTGACATAATTATACACTTATTTAATTCCTATAAAGAACATTTTGTGCCTACTGCGTGGGCATGTACCTTTAATATCCACCATTTTGATTCCAAGTACCAGAATTATGATGTTTCCATGCGCCGTCGTAGTGTTATCTGTCAGATTCCGTTGTTTATTTGATCAAATTGAAGGACAGATTTGTGTCCGCTAATGTCGCCAAGAACATAATCTGTGACGTCGACTTTTTGGCATAACTTCTAGCTTGTGAATTTTTGGTTGAATGAAGTGATCACTATGGTGAATAAGTGTGTATCTGTGCCCGGCTTGCTGAATAGGTAGAGCGATGGTGTGGTAAATCAGAGGTCCCTGGTTCGATTCCGGGCTGGTGCGCATCTTTATTACCCTGTGACATTTAGCGCCCAACGTAGTTGCGGGAAGTAACTCTGCAGAATACAACCGTATCGTCCGTACCAAGAGTTATGGTGCTCTCCGTAGGTTTCCCCTGCAAAGTACCAAATCACATCTGATTTGCACTTCAACTGTTATTTTCTGTATGTTTCAATTTAAATAAGTGTCAGTAGTATACTTACATTCATTTCTGTGGAATAAGTACAGACAAATGTTTCACAATTAACAGCTAAAGTGCGAATGAGATACGATTCGGTACTCTGCAGGAAAAACCTATGAGCACCGTAATTGCGGACGATAATTGAGTATTCTGCAGTTACTTGCCGCAACTACTCCCAACGTGGAGTTGTGACTGATGAAGAAATGTTCCACAAATATGGAATTCAGGGTGGACATATTTCTCCCCGGTGACAATTGTTGCCCAACGAAGGACCGTGACTGATAAATACTCCCAAAATTGTACCCAAACATATGGAATTCGGAGACAAAATTAAACACGGAATTCGAGGACGAATTTCAATTTGGCGGGGAAGAATGCCACGGTACGCAACTGACTATGGGGAGGAAGTATGTATGATCTGTACCTTGTTAGCTTGCTCGGTAGAGCCATGGACATGGTACGGTAAACATGAGGTCCCCGGTTCGATTCCGGGCTGGTATGCATCTTTCTCACTCTGTGACACAAGTAAACCGTTTTGTTTTAAAGAAATGGCTATCACCGGTATAAATATTATCTTCACAAAATTTGATTTTGGCCAATATAACATTTGCAGTAATAGAAATCTAATTACAAAATAAATATATATACTTTTTTTTTATGATCAGGTTTCGAAAATTAAAATATGCTTTTCTTTTAAAATTATTATCAATATGTTCACCATGTTGGTATGGTTAATATGCAATTCGCAGTCTCCTTTCAGCTTGAAATTGAAAGACATTATGAAAAGTTATGAAATTGTTATGTCGACTATAGGATCGCGTCGAAATAATGTTAACAGAATAGGAAAACGTAATTTGATACCGACGAAAAAGGAAACAAAACGCTAAATCGGTGCTTAGTTTTGCCATATTGTACCGTAGACCACACATTATAATTTGATTGTATATGAAAATAAATATAGTGTGAGCATGGTGGTGTCTATTAATTTGTTCTGGATATTCGGAACGGTAGTGACGACATATTTTTTTGTCGAAGAAATTGTCATGGTCAAGGTTTCACTGTTTGTCTCGCAATAACCCGCCGATTTATATTTGCGCACCAAAAAAACAGATCACCAATACCGCTGACTTTCTAGTCACTTTTAATAAATAGATGGGATAACATTTTGGATTTGAACACGAATACATTTGTGCTGTTGTTTTATTTATTGACACCGGTTTATTGTTGCTAGTAGTGTCATGTAACAACACCGGGTGGTGAGAGATTCAACTCTAGCTAGGCATATTGAATCGTATCTCGTAAACAATCACAAGTTTTTCATTATTTAATTGGATTTTGTTTCTCGTTTTGTGGATATATATCGACGTCATTTACAGAAAATTTCACAGTTTCTTTAAATATATTTCATGAAACACAGAGATAGATTAGTAATATTACGCATTTCTGAATATTATGGAAAAAAAAACTGCCTAGGCGGACCAAATAATAGGAGCGGACCAAATATTAGGGCAAATAGTACACGTATACATATACGGTATTCTGGTACATTTATACCGTACATAAATCTGGTATGTTTGTACGATACTAACGTACCAGAATTATACACATGTATACAAATCGTATAAACGTACGATTTGAATGGTATATCTATACGATATTGGTTGGTATGTACGGTACAAACATACCGTACGTTTATGTCATATGCATAGAAAACATATCGTATTGGTATAGTATACGTATAGTATTGGTATAGTACGTATACATGTAGTTGACCTGCAGAAAAGTGCGGGTAGATACTATGTAAAACTCCCTTACCATTTGTAGCATAACATAAGTTGCGGGCAGAATTGCGGGCAGAAACTCTATAAAACTCCCGTACCATTTGTAGCATAGCATAATTGCGGGCAGTAGCTCTGTAAAACTCCCTTACCATTTGTAGCATAGCATAATTGCGGGCAGTAGCTCAATGTTTAAAAAAACTCCCTTTCCATTTGTAGCATAGCTAATTCCCGGGGCAGTGCTCTGGTAAAACCTCTCTTTCCATTTTGTTGCATGCATAATTGCGGGCAGTAGCTCTGTAAAATCCCTTTCCATTTGTAGCATAGCATGGTACCTGCGGGCAGTAGCTCTGTAAAACTCTCTTACCATTTGTAGCATAGCATAATTGCAGGTAGTAACTCTGTAAAACTCCCGTACCATTCACAACATAGCATACTTGTGGGAATAATTGTGGGCAGTAACTCTGTAAAACTCCCTTACCATTTGTAGCATAGGATAATTGTGGGCAGTAACACTGTAAAACTCCCGTACCATTGATTGCATAGCATACTTGCGGGGAGTAAATCTGTAAAACTCCCTTACAATGTATAACTCTGCAAAACTCCCGTACCATCTGTAGCATGGCCTAGCATGGTAGCGGGCAGTAACCATGCAACACTCCCATAGCATCCGTCGCATGGTACAGCATAGTAGCGGGCAGTAACCCTGCACAACTAACGTACCATCGCATATGCTACGGATGTTACGGGAGTTTTTCAGAGTTTCTTCCTGAAACTAGCCAAACAATTGCTAATTACCTGCAGATCAATAAACGTGGGAAAATATGTGCCAATTAACTATTTCCAGATTAAAAAAAAGTGGCCGAACAACCAGTATGGTGACCCGTCAATGGGGCGGTACAACGCCTCGGAGACGGAAAGTTTGCCGTCAGCGTTCGGCAACTCTCGGGCGAGGAATATCCGCTGGCGAACGGCGCTCGTTATATTCCTCGGGCTGCTGTTACTGGTGGCGGTTATAACGCCTATTGTCGTCCTCATCGCCGTCAAGGATGAAGGTTAGAACACACAAAGGCTTCACGGGATAGTTGGACACGTGGTCTTTCTGGCGGGCGATATCACGGGACTACGGAGCCCCGCAGCGGACGAAGAATTTTTTTTTTTTATTAATTCGTTCCCACGAAATAACAATTCGTTTCGAAGGTAGGGAATTGTTAATTCGTGGGAACGAATTGTTATATCGTGGGAACGAATTGTTAATTCCAGGAACGAATTGTTAAATTGAGGGAACGAATTGTCTTTTCGTGGGAACGAATTGTAATTTCGTGGGAACGAATTAATAAAAAAAAAATCCATGTCCACTACGGGGCTCTGTACGGGACAGTTTACTTGCGAACGGTAACACTTGCAATCTAATATGTACTTTCTGCTTTGGACGTTATGGGAGTAGGTGCAAGAGTTGCTGTTACCAGGTTACTGTTCTATCAGTATGTTCTGAAATTGTTAAATAGTTTTAAAAATGCGCATCGTCCATCACCGCACTCTATATACATTTAACTAATTTTCACCAGTTTTATAAATAGGTTACCGAACTTGAAACACGACGATTAACTTCCCGCATAGCTACTTTCGGACATCGAATTGGCAAAGATTGTCGATTTGAATTTGTTGTGTACGTAAATAATAAAAAGTCACCATGATGGCATCAACCCTGGTAGCAGATCAAGTCGATCCCATGTAGTATTGGTGGGATTTAATTAACAAAACTTAAATCTTAAATTCTTACTTATTAATTCAATTAATTTACAACACCTGCACCAGATGGAGGCTACAATGTTACACACATCCCAGATCGGTCTAGTCTAAGTCGATCCGAATCCTTAATGAACTGGTTTGTTATACACATTTGAATATTGTCACATACCTATAATAATAATTAATAATAATAAAACGTTATAACGCGGCTAGTTTTATATCAACCTAGGTATCACAATTGATAGCTTGACACCAGCCTTCGACATTCGGTCTAAGCTAATACCAAGTTATCTACTGTCTGTTTCACGAAACCTGCCCACATTTGACGAGTATGTAAATTATGCAAAACAATATATTTTTCGATAATATTAAATTATAGCAAAATTTAAGAATGAGCCTACTTTTTATTTCGTGAAATGTAGTCCAATAATGATTTTATTGCAAACAAAAATCTACATGTTACATCCCCATAGACTAATTTCAGAAATAGTGCACCAATTTTTAAAATGTAACTTTTGTTTTCTTAGTTAGATCATGTCCAAGCTAATCAATTTCCAAAATATTTCGTTTTTCGACTCCTGTCCTCGTTCTCTTCCCCCCCCCCCATGTTAAATTCCCTTAGAGAACACATTTTTCGTAATGAAATAAAAATTTCACCAAATTTCATAAGATAAAAAGAAGGCTCATGCTTAAATTTTGATAACATTTAATAGTATCGAACAAAATATTGTTTTTGCATTGTTTATATGGCCGTAAAATTTGGGCAGGTTTCTTAAAACAGACAGTAGGTTCATAATTGTGGCTGTGACTGGAGAAATTGTACTTTGGGTTTTGTGACCAACCTACATCTACATAGTAGATCCATATCAGTCTGTGCATCGGCACAGTCTGATCAGGATTTACACTGTTCGCCATTCTATCCATGAAGTACCCGTCATGCTTCTAACAAAGAACATGTATCGTCATCAGGCACAAGAGTGTACTATTTGATCAGAAACTACACTGGTCACAAATCGCATTTATCCAGTCACACCGATGCTTATTGTTTTATAAAACTAGCAATGTACAGCGAAGCTTTGTTGAAGTGTCCCGAACAAAATAAATGGAAACGAGTGTAAATCGAAGTGAAATGGTCGCTTTGTACGACAATATGCATATACACTAGTATTATAACCATGTTTTCGTTTAAATACCCGGCTTTTAACTATTTATGCGCCTGTCTTTCGTTTCAACGCATCGTATTGACATCATTTTCGTTGTTATAATTAGAAAATGGTGTTTTTGTTGGATCAAACGTTTAAGCGAAAGAAACAACGAATATGAAAACGATGAAAACGATGTGTAAACGATAGTAAGTCGTTTGTTAGTGCAACCATGACAAATTTCCAGACTGGAATAGCTAACCTTTAAATGTTTACCTCGTCAGATCCGGAACCTATCTATGGGAAGACGGACATGGAGGTGACGGTGACAAATAAGGAATACTCGGCCTCACTAGGCAACGCGACCTCGGACAACTACACACAGACAGCATCGGACTTCTGCGCTGAGGTACAAACATATATGTGGCTGTGACTATCGAGAAATGGGGCGTTTTTATGGGATGAAAGGTCCAAACTAAAAAGTACGAGCAATTTCTGTATGACTGTTATAATTATTTGTAGTTAATACCTCAGTTGTGTTTCTTGCTTATATCTCATTAATTTACAGAGATACTGTTTTATACACGTATTTATTTTGTTTATATATTTCAAAATGAAGAAGGAGGTCATTTTGAATTTGAAGCTCTAGAACAATTCCCATCACGTTTTGAAAAATGCATAGGAGCTATTTATTTTCCAAAATGATTCAAGTTGACAATCAAGGATAAAAAAGGAAGGAAAATTTTAGTAACGGACTTCTCCCAAATGACCCTAGTACACGTACATGTACATACTTATCTTGTCGTAAATATCCACAGTCATGTCCACACGTATTCCAATGGCTGCCGTTTTCCGTTTTATTCTCAATTTTATCCCTGTGTCTCTATTAGCACTCGATATTGGTCCATTTCAAGAAATCATTCCGTATCTATTTGTACGTTATCTTTGGTGGAGTATATTATGCTAATGCTCAATGTATTTTCTTCGTAATTCAGATTGACACGAAGTACAATGCGAGTGACCTACTGCACAATTATATCGGATGTCAGGTTACGGGATTCGAGTAAGTAAGACACGACATTTAACGTTATCTATTGCAGAAAATGATCGTTCGCAGTGTATAACTTGTTGCGTTTGACACATACCACACATAATATGACATATACATAACTACCATTTGGCGCAACATATTGTAAAGATGTTAAACAACAATGTCATATGGGTTGTTTTCATCACACATATATACAAAGATTTTGAAGAGTTTGTTGACCTATTATTAAATCTTTTCAGAATCCAGTAATGGCTGTGTAACAGTCAGATAAATACACAGTGCTGTCATTATTGTGATTTGAGGAGTTGTACATGAGATTTACGGACCTGAGAAAAGTGATGTTCACCGACGCCGAAGGCGGAGATGAACATCACTTTTCGAAGGTCCGTAAATCTCATGTACACCGACTCAAAAGACTATAATTGTTTTTTTTTAATTATTTAAAAAAAACATTTTTTAAATTTTAGGGCCCCCCATTAAAATTCAGCCTCAAAGTTTGGTTAATTTTTTGAAAAGAAATAGACTAGTCTGAGAATGACACCTAGAGGTGAATATCACATTTCGAATAACACTCTCGGACTCTTCTCGCGCAACGAGACGAGTCCGAGACTGATATTCAGGTGAATATCATATATGTCCACAATCACGTGACCCGCAATTGGACAATGTCATTGGTTATATAATAATAGTCATATAATAATGCATACTGTGTCAAATAGAGTGACATGCAAGCAGTTACCTGAGTGTAGTGTCACTGGTATCTTACTCGCCTACTATGCGAGTAGATATGGTTTTACCTATGAGTAACGTGTACACTAACAATAAACTGTGCATCAGATAGAAAAGTTTACACATTGGAATTTATTTTGAGATTGATGGGAGAAATGCTCTGATATCTCGTATTTTGCATAGTTTTCTGGCATAATATTTATAGCACGCTGTTTTCATATATGTCTATGATGTATTGCACCACATTGTATTAGTACTGTAGGTGTCAAATGGTCAAAGACGCGAAATTGTACTATGGCTTGTACATGCAAAGATTATGGAGATGGAAACTCAATGTAACATATAGTATACAGTAACAAGACGATATTCACATCAATTATCTTATATTCATATATCACATCATTCCTATGAAGCAATTATGATTGACACCAGGTGTATCTTTCTATGACCTAATTTCTTAAACTTTGTTACACAGTGTGTTTGTCATTAACATGTGAATGACATTTACGGCGACGCATTAGCGGAGCCGTAAAACTGATTGTCAGACCATAAAACCTAACACATACCGCTCCAAATCGAAAAACAAAGCATCGTTATCCCCATTCAAATGCACCTAGAGTGCTCCCTACTTTCTTTAACGTCGTAGCATATCACGTAACGCTCAGTAAAATATACAGGTGTTAACTGTTCATTATAATATATCGGGTGAGTCGATAAAAACGTTCCCAAATTTAACTTCCTATAAATCCTATACTACCCAACATAAATAATTGAAACTTTGCTTGATGGTTCATCAGGATGTTGTAGATAACTTGTATAACTATTATCTTAATAAACCAAACACTTTACAAATGTCCAATTATGCAATATGGTGGGTAGAAATGTACAACATCGGTAGAGTTCACATTTCTGTTAATCGTACCAACATATATGCATGATGTAACTACACACACTGGTCGATCGGCCTACCATCCTCTGCTACCACAGTACGCAGACGTTTCTTCCATGAAGAAATAATACTTCTGATCTCAGCCAATATCACTTTCTCCCAACATCGCTGAATCTCTTCTTTGTCGAATACTGTAAACTTTCCCACTAAGAGAATTACACACCTAGTAGTCCATTTGATTGCGGTCCGGACTTTATGGCGACCACTCATCTTGTTTTATGAACTCTGAGGTAGCATCCTACAACTAAGATTGTGTTTCCCTGCTGGAATGGGATGATGCACCATTATGCTGGAACACATAGTCATCATTTGGGTACATACGCCGACAGTCACTTAACAAACTCCTCTCTAATAATGACATGTAGCTATCACTGTTCACAAATTGCGAAACAAATACCAAGGTGAATGATCACATGGTTACCACAACAACAACAATGTCTGAACGTGTTGAAAACGCGCCCACTCCAAGTAAATATTAGTTGATATTTTCCTTAATATGCAACGGATTTTGATGAAATATGGCGCAGCAAACTTGACTTCGTGACCTGCATTTTGGTGGACTCGGGACTTCGGCACATACTTATGTCGTTTTTGCGACTAATCGATTTCCGTGTCAGTATTGACAGTAAACATGTAAATCGATACTTCGCAGAAACGACAGATGTTTGGGCCAAAGTACCGAGACCACCAAATACATTTCATTAAAATCCGTTACATAATAAGGACAATTATTATATAACAGAATACGTACCTTGAATCGGAGGCGCTGCTGGAAGTTTCAGTAATTATTGTTGTTGTTGTAACCACGTGATCATACACCTTGAATACGTAAAAAATAGGTTCCTAATATTAACGCCTATTAGGTTATTTACACGTCTGAAACTATCAGAAATTGCAGTGTAAATATAGGTAATAAAACCATGAGCTGTTGCATTTAAAGTGGTGTAAAATACATTTGTCTGTTTAATGTTTGTGAGGACTCCACGCACCTTAAATGTAAAACACAAACATTTAAGGTGATAGTGTTGGTATTATATGTCACGTCATGTTATTCAACTGTTAGTTAATTCAAATTATTTTCCTCAGTTCCTTTGACTTTGAGTAAACGATTTAAAAGTAGTTTCGCCCACATCCCCAAACCCACATCCTGGATCCGCGCCTACATATTGACAATATTAATGCAACCAGTAGTGTAACAAATTCTACTTTCAGGCAAGGCAGTGTGGTTGTGCACTTCTTCGTCATCGTGGTATCCGTTGACAACGTACTGCCGACGGCGGCCACCGTGAACGCCGTTCTTATTAGCGGCGCGTTTGACAGAGGAGGCACAGTCATTGTTCGAATGGGCGTGTTTGTCTTTGATAAAGCGACCGTTATTGTACGACCTGTGACCGTTATTTCAGACAACTCGATAAGTAAGTTTGCTGCACAAACGGTTCTAATGCGGGGAATACAGCGACCAGAAATGACAACAGTTTTAATTTTGTATTTGACAAAAATGCGACATGAAGCTAGAAAAAAAATTTGTACAATGTTATATTTAACAGATATACTCTTTGCCTGCCTGGCTGTAAGGCAAAGCCTGCCTGGCTGCCTGCTTCCAAAGAACGCAAAGGCAAAGGCGTTGGGTCTCAGATCTGCGCATTGTGAGCGTCAACACTCTACTCTAACACACACGTCTTGCTAAGTGTTTACACCACAACCTATATTTTTCAGTAAAAGTAGATTTACCGGCGTGTTCAGCATTAAGGACCCGTGGGGCCCCTGATCATCCAATGATTCATACATAATTGTTTCATAAATGTGATTTACATCGTCAGGTTATAATCTATCCCCCCCCCGATAGTACTTAATTATAATGCTAAATCAAACGGGGAACAGAGTAGACACTTATCAGAGCTGACGGGTGCATATATGGATCTGGTGCTATGCTGGTCAAACTGTCATAACGTCGTTCTTGTAGGCAATTGTCCACTTACAATGAAACAATGCTGTACATGGGGTCAATTAAGGAAAGCTAAATGCCCGGAATGACAGCAGTGTGAAAACCTGTCGCTCTCATTGCCACGGGGGGTGGGGGGGGGGGGCACTACAGGGTAAGTGACGGCTATACGTGTGTTTGAAGATTGTGCCAACACCCGCTGTACTTATCAGAGCGATTAATTGCCCCGCCAATGGTCCCTGCCTCAGGGTATTGCGATTGAGAAGGTGCAATAAACCGAACATTACACGGGCTCATAGGGCGTTTGCGACCTGTGTAGATCCAGTTCAGCCTGTGCATCCGCACTTTTCGGCATTCCTTCAATACAATATTTGATTCTGTTGATGTAGGCCTCCGGCCCATAACATGTACAATCGAACAAATAATAATGAGTATCTACTAGAATTACACTGCGTTGCGCTTGTTTAACACATAGTAAATGTAAACGGAAATTGTGTATATCGTTTCATAGCTACTGGAACCGATAAGCCTGTGAAAGTTATCCAAAGACTTGTTGGAATACATATGTTCTGGTAAGTGTGTCAATCTAATATCGTCGTATAATTTACAACAGAAAAAAACGTGGTATTCATCTTCCAGAACTTCTAGATTTGTCTGCATAAGGCAATATTTACAAACTCGAAGTTCCCTCTGTATTCCAGCATGTCTTCCGACTTCTATGTTAAGTTTGTGATTAGAACATCTACATTTTGCCATCGCTTTTCTTAAGTGAAAAGGTAAAGAATATACGATGTATTTTTCTACATTTAGAAGGGTTTTAAAATGTTTGTAGTGAAATATATTTAGCACTTGTGTCGAAATCGCTATGCCACGCTATGCTTACAATAACCAAGAACACGCTGTTTAAATTGGTATAAACACATAGGTACGTCCCCTACATCTTGACAAATCCATATAAATGCAAAAACCGTATTTATATAAAATATTTCTGATCCGGGTCACCCAATTTATCCGCATGCGCTTTTACCATCAATTAACAATTTATAGGATACCGATGGTTTGGCATTTGTAAAAGACGACACCAGTACGATATGCATTTGTAAAATTATGTGATACAAAGACGATATCTACCACAATCTCCTAGTGCCATAGAATCATTTACAGTTCGAAATATATCAAAAAATGATTTACAAAAACTTGTCTGTACTGACTCTATTTGTTCAGAGAATTCAGCCCCTAACACACTGACAAGCAATGTAGATGGTATTTAGACTACAGGAATGTCATAAATCACTCAAACACAAATTCTCCAGTCACAGCCACAGATATGACCAAGCTATGTTTAATCGACGTAACCCCAATTTGGCAAAACAACAATTTTCTAATGGAAAATATCTTTAGTTTCTAACATCAAATCCAAAGATTTTCTATTTATTTGAAATAAGTCAGTAGGCAAATACATTAGAAATAGTAAAGAAGTTTACTGTCCATGTGAATATATAATTTTAATTATTAGTTATATTTTAGTATTCGAAAACAGTATTTATGGAAAAAAGTAAGGGAAGGGACATTCACGTTACACAATTTTAGTCTTGCAATATGTCAATCATCCATGTGTAGAAACAAACACATCAAGCTTGGATTTTCGGAACTGTAGAAAGCATCCTGATCTGCACAGTGTATCTATTCTACCATGTCTGTCAAACTGGACTCAACCAATCAGCTTGGTATATGTGTGGCCTCTCGGATTCCAGCATTATTGTTGACATCCGGCGGGCATCCGTTTGAACGTAGCTTCACACGTCTGTCACTGACTAGGACAAACAAACAAAATGGATTGAACCAATCAGCATATAATAGGTGTGGCTTCGTTGAATTCAGAATACACCTGTCCCAAAATACACTTCCCCTATTGCATGCGGTCAAATCATCGGATAAGTTGTTTGCTATGCCGAAATAATAACGACCCATGGCGGCATCCATTTGAACGTAGCTACACACGCGTGTCACTGATTATTTCACTCAAAATTGCCATGTTAAATTGTCAAAACACAAGTATGCTGAAGTGACTATATGTAAAGCATAGCAGAATCAATTTATGAAATTTCGGAGATTATGTCAGCATTTTGTACAAACAAACATAGAAATTTAACATTTAATTCTAAATTGTTTTTTTCTGATTATGGCTCGGCTGTCTGTTTGACCGTATATTACAACCGACTTCCGCACAGATAATCATCGCCGACGATTGCAACCAACGTATAAATAGAGAATAGTAGGTTAGTGCCGTGAATGGGAAACAATATCTGGCAAGGCTTAGCAAACGGGATGGGCGAGGCTTTGCCGAGCACATCCCATTTACGTGCCACGCCAGATGTATATTTCCCATTCACGGCACTAATCTACTATTCTATTTATCCCGCCAACACCTACAAATGGCTTCAAAATGCAAAACAAAAATAACCCCAATCACCGCACATATTCATACGCAGTGATTAAGTAGTATTGACAGGATATCAAAAATGTTTCACGGCACCGTGTTTCACGGCACATACTCACTGTGTTGACGGGATAAATAATCCAAGTATAACTAGGCGAAGGAAAAAATAACGATTAACGTATATATTAAACGACAAAAACGAAGAAATTATGCAACAAATAAATGATTTGTCCGTAAATCCAAACGATATTATATAAGAAACCTTTATCCACTAATTAGATAATCTCATAGCGGTTATTTTTACAGCGCCACATCGCGCCAGTAGGTCGCAGTAACAGGAGAGACAAGCGATGACCAATTCATTGCCTGGCTCTGTATAGGTTTCAGGTATGGTGCGATATGAGAAATCTCAATATCACGAAAAATACAAACGAACCGGAAATCGGTTATTATGATCGCCTTTGTTGTTTTTAGAGCATTTTGAAGAACATAAGTGATAGTTTGTGATGTGACCTTTAAAACATGATGACGTCAATGTCAAAACAACATTGCTTTGTCGCGCCATTACGGACGCTATTTGGAACGTGTCTATTTTATTAATTTGACATAGCGTTGGCACATAATACGAATACGTAATTAGGGTGTTGCGGTCTGCCAATCAAATGCGCTCCATGTGTTATTACACGTATGTCATAGCACATTTATGAAATGGGGTAAAATACGGCATAACTGAAATGTCATGTGATAAAGCATGTTTTGTCCACCAAACACCGCAAAAGATTCCAAGCACACGTTTCGTTACAACACTTACAATATACACTTTCAGTAGAGTCGCTGAAACATTACATTATAATTACCACAAGGCATGTAACTTAGTTTACACAACGCATTTATCTGACAACGTATAATATTCGTTCGTTCGAAATGAAAAATCACTGATCCGTTGCATGATCATATACAGCATTATGAGTACAATGTACATGTAGAAGGAAACTTCTGAGCCACATCTGTAGTGTGACCCCATCGACGGCCTAACCTTCTCGCGGCGACCCTGTCGATTTGTAGCTGACTGAGTAGGGATGCTAGGATCTTGAATGGTTGGTACGACTATTATGTAAATAGTGCCCTTTGTTTATGCGAATATGGAGGATTATCTCCCCGAGGAAGCACTATCGTAATTCATTATATTCCCCTCAAGGTCCACCACCACCAAATATTTTTTTCTATATAAAAATAATGACCACACATTTTGCTATTCTTTGCTACTTTCATTTTTCGTATGGATGCTGTGGGACCTATTTTCCTATAACCTGCAGCCATTCTGCTCTGGATATTCATTAATTAAAATATAGGTTTAATTATTGTTAAGAAAGATAACTTCAATCTTCTGTGACCACCCTGGTGGTGGCGCAAAAATTCCGAGGCTGGAATTTAAAAACGCCTCACATGACAAATTTGATCCGACTTACCAACTAATCCCAAAGTATATGCTTGAAACTGATGTAAATGACACATTAACATGCCTGTGAAGTAGATTACGGCATTAATTGACTGGTTTCTGCAAGAAAAGAGTGTCTATTGCATAACAAATCTGGCTTACACGGGCATGGATATCTGATGATTTATTGTGGTTAAACCTCAACAAATGTATATATGATTATACATCATCGTAAAGTATCAAATATAATACGGAAACTGTACACCAAATGTTGAACCAACTATTCATTGTTCGTACCTACCACATCTAACATACTATTTTACTATTCTTCATCTAAATCGCTTGGCCCTAAATGATACTCCTTTGTGTTGGTGGGCCGTTAAGCAACATTTAATTATATTCTTTCAAGTTCTGAAATGATTCCTCGATGCAAATTTATCAGTTAACATTAAATAATCATCCACTCACATGGAACTGGAACTATATACGCACACACTGGCTACGTGTCGATTAGAGATGGAGAACGAGACGACACCCAAAGGAGTCTCATGAACCCATGTACAGAAAAAACATGATTGTAAATACATCACACGCGTATGGTGGTGGTCGAGAGGCCTTCAACAAGACACACACATCACACATATATGTATGCACTCCGCAACCAGCGGTATGCGGTCCCAAACGGAAACCAACCGTACGTGACATATATCAAAATAGGAAATATGCATTTTACAAGCACCGAGAAAATAATCACATGGAAGTACAGCACACGGGGAAATTACGTAGGGTGTCACCATATAATTACTACTGACATAACAGTCCACTCGGCGGTTGAAATTGGATAGCGCGGCGCCGCCAACATATGGAAAACGATAATGATTTCCACATTGAATATTAAATTGCTTAGCATGTCGATAAATGGATAGAACTAATGTAGCCGATGTGTGGGCATGTAGAAAGACAGAGAAAAAAACAATTTCATACATATATTTTCGAAACAGTCGAAGTTGTACGTATCAGTTAGGTTAAACATCAGATTCGAGACGTTTTATCAACAACAATATACATGTACATTCAAAGTATTTAAATTGTCTAAAACATGGCCCACCGTTGTATAAATTGAACTATCTAAATCTTGAAGAAGTCAAATAATCTTTCTATAATTCCGAGCGAAAAAAGCAAATCACACTGAACATAGTTTGTGGTTTATTGAAAAGATACCAAGTAAATGAATACATGGCGGAAAGCAGCAATTTTAATTTCGACTTCAATAGGAAATTATTCCTGATTCATTCAATAATTGGATTAATGTTAATTATCATAAGGTATTGCCATTTGGTCATCAAAATAATGACAGTTTGACGCGCATTGTAACTGCCGAAATGTAAGTAAATTTAAAGAATGAAGACCGGATGCATTCCTCAATGTCGATGCCAATTCTACTTTGGAGAATTTTTCGTTTGTTGACTCTATTGAACCATTATTTGCAAATCTTGCCTCTCATTTCATGCGTTTCGTTCAAGAATTTCGAAATTCAGAATATACCAGATTGTTATTGATAAAAGGTGTATTGCCCGATCTATATTTAGCAGATGACAAAATAGTCAAACAGGAAATTATTCCACTAACGGAAGAATACTATTCTGAGTTGTAAAAGGAAACACTTTTCGACGAAAATTATGATTGCAGAAACAGTGCTTACTATATTTGTATTGTGAGACTTGCAAGTGTCATGACATATCTGTCCAAACCGATGTCTTCTTACTTTGTGAAGTATTTGAACAATTTCAAAGTGTTTGCTTAAAACATTGTGGACTCGATACCTCGTATCTATGCATCTCTGGGACGACGTTGGTGTGTAGTATTAAAGTGTGAAAATACATTACATTGGAATTAATGACAGATATTGATCAATTGCTTTTCATCGATAACGGAACTACTGTGTTTTCCACATTTGGCGAACTTTTGGCTATTAAACACATTAAATCTAAAAACTATTTAAATGTAAGAACTTTTTCACAAATAACAAAAGAGTCACCCTCCCTAAAAATGTTTGTTTGATTAAATTTAATCAAATATTGATTTTATAGGGGAAAAAAAAAGATTTTCGTTTTGGAATTTAACATGAGAGAAAAAGAGGTGGAAGCAGTGCGGGAGATGTAGAACAAAAGAGAAAAATATTGACTCCGAAACCGGTCTAGATAGCTTGGACATGACTTAAATAAGAAAACAAAAGTTATATTTTGAAAATCGGTCCGCAAATAAAATAATATTTAAAAAAGTTATATTTTTAGTCCCCATGTTAAATTCCCATAGGAAAATCATTTTATTTCACAATAAAATCAATATTTGATGGAATTTCATAAAATAATTTTTTTTGGGGAATGTGACATTTTTGTTATTGA